>JAQIXS010001756.1:0-27168 GCA_034700785.1 Rossiulus vilnensis | reverse complement strand
GTTCGAATATTCGAACTCAAAATTTATTTTGGGTTTCGAATAAGCGAATGTTCGAATATTCGAAAAACACAGCACTAACTAAAACCGACTACTCTAAGGGGATGCCGTGTTTAACATATACAAATATCAGAAACCTAAGTATGAGCGGTCTGAATTATAGACAAAAACATATAATAAGAACAATTTACACTCACAACCACAAGACTAACAGTGCAAAGCAAAAATTCATTCAGGCCAAAAGCTCACTTTCATCAGTTCACAGATTGTGACAATGAATTGAATAGATAGGCCTATTCCGAGAACCAAACATCAAAATCTGAATCAGGACGTGCATTTCATTTTCATTCTGGCTTTTCTCCCTAACTTATGTGAGTGAGCAACTGGCCCATAAATGGAAAAAGGGAGCAACATTCATGATCTAAATACTTCCAGTCTAGGCGGCAATTGTTTGACATGCGTATGCTGTATACAAATTTCATGCGCTCAAACCTAATTACAGTATGACGCGATGCTGGCTGACAGGGCTGAACCAACAAACATTTTGAGCCAAGCACATCTTAAGCGATAGAAATCGACCAGAAACTGAAGATTGTCACTCAGCAATTTCCATTAAGGTTGGATCGCTTCACAGCAATTTCTTTAAACTTGTGCAGGAAGAGATAAGTTTGAATTATTTTTGGAAAAAACTAAACTAAAATAGTCTTTTTTTCTATCACGTTCAAAACCAAAATACATGCTTGTGGAATGATGCATCCACATGCATCAACAGTAGGTTCAAAATAAATAATGTATTTGATTTATTGGAAATTTGACAACAATACAGCATTTAGATTAAATATATACATGTTTAATTATTCAGGGATATTTGCAGTTGCAGTCGCAACCCTAAACAACCATAACAACAACAAAAAATTTAAAGCTACTTTTGCAAGTTGTATTCGTATTCAGTCCCACTTCATCATACTTGGTTTCCGTTATTTTCTTCCCTGAATCCACCCTTCACATTTACAAAAATAATTAAACAAATTTTTAAAAAATCTAGGAAAGCTACTTGTCTGTCCTACAAAATAGCCGAATGTACCTGCATCTATGGTCATTAACCATACCTGGCTGATTCACGGTTAGATAAAGGAGGCTGAGAGTTAGCAAACTTCAAACATTTCGGGGCTGGAAGTGGCTCACGCCCTGCTCTGCCTTTCCCAAGCACACGTTCAGATTTCTACATGTAATTAACAATGGCTGATATCAAATGAAATGCACGCTTTATATTACACAGTTTGTCCTCGTTTTTGCGGCCCACCCTATGCCTAAAAGTGAAATCGCGATCATGCTCATGTTACAGCCTTCACATTGGATATCATTCCTGACATTTCAAGGATGCTAAATCATAACTTCGTAAGTGCCCCCCTCCCATTCTCCCCTTCCCCCTCAGCTTAATACACTGTAAAGGTAATAATCATCTGCTTTAGCGGTGAGGAAGCATTTGGAACACTCTTAGGCCTTGTAGAGTGAAAATTGACTGTACATAAACTGTACCATTAAAGTGAAATCAGTTTGTTGAAGTCAATACCTGACTGTTTCTTGATTGAATAGACCGTGCAGAAATATATTTAAACACTAAAAACTGCAGATATCTAAGGAAAAAATAAATATCACAAACAGGGATATGCGCAAAAAGTAGGGGTTTGGAGAGTTAAATCCCCCCCTCCTGGAAAAAAACTTACAAAATGACCATAAAAACCGCCAAACATTGTTGGAATTTCGATCAAACCACCAATGTGCGACTAACCCCCTCTTGTCCTCATTTTCAAATCCTGCGCGAGGACTTGAAAGCAAATCTTGGTAAGGTGGACCGTGGACATGAATAAAAATTGTTCAACTTTGGTTCCAGGAAACCACGTCATTGTTCCGAAATAAACAGGTCTCAGAATCTGGTTTTTAAAACCTGGACGTCAATATGCAGGAATGAATACCATCAATAAGCTGCTGCCCTACTTGGCACGAGAGAAGAGGGTGCTTACCATGGTGAAATGATCACTATGTGATTCTATACATGCACTATATCAATAAGATTGTATACTGATATCACTATATATGGTACGGCATAGTTTGTTTTCTACCACTGATATCAGTATGCCTAAGCTTAGTGATATCACCATGAATTTTTATCCTGATCTTTCCTCCAGGATTGAACGTTCATTGGAGGTGCAATACGTGTGGCACTTACGACCCTGCTTACGACATTATAGAAAAATTACGACAAGAACTCAGTTGTTTCACTATAACTTCTCGTAATTAAGCGTCAATGGTGTACAATGTCAATCACAATGTACAATCAGTACTATCTTGTCACTTGATACTTTATTCGACATCCACTTCGACGCTGTCACGCCCCATGTGGTTGAAGCCGGTCGTATTGCTGTCCGGCCAACTTGTTACATTGTCCATGTGCCTCATTTCACCTGGCAGTCAATTACAATTTACAGCCAGCCGGGAGGAAGCACGTTTATTTCAGATGCTATCATAAGAAACCTTTTCCAAGGTTGCGCGAACTTTAAAAATATATTTCTTCGAAAAGCCGCCGAACAAATAACCTTGTCAACGGCGGGGATAACTATAGGCCTGGGATAGTATGGTTATAGTACGAGCTGCTAGTTGCAGTTGTCTTGGCTGCTGTAAACGTTTGGCAAATTGTTCGATCACGATTCGTGAGCAAAATTACCAACATATGGCTCATCCTTCCTCAAAGGTCACTGCGAGGATTGTAATCAAACATTCCCAGGCTCGCATTTAGGAAAGTTTTAAAAACTTCAACATTCAATGTGATGACGTGGATAAAAAGCAATGCGGTAAATTGGGAGGGTTCTCTGAAAACATTGCCTCATCGTTGCATTGCCCTTGTGTGATGGCCTATTTTATATATGACTCTTTGACTAAACGTGAAGCACGATACAGCCCCTGAACCGAAGGAAGGAAACAAAAGCTCTTGAGGAACTTCCTTGATTCCTTGGTGGCTTCCCGTGAGAATCTGCGAATGACCATTTAGGCGAAGCTAATGGTGTAACCAATATCGTGAACATATTATCCTTCATATCGATTTCTAAATGCCACTTTAACATGAATAGAGCATGACCGATGGGTCAATCGGACAAGAACGTACATATATGGGAGCATGGGCTGCTAGCACCAATAATTCTCAAATTTTTGATCAAGATTTACCACTATCCGAAATATTCAATAACTGCAGTAACTGCTACGAAACAATGAAACGTTTCAGAAAACTGAAGTAATACATTATTACGGTCCAGAAAATTCGCGCTTTGGAAAAAATGCAACGCTATATTCAATTCAATTCAGGACAAAATCTGGACAAACGTTTTTAAGATTTAAAAACAAATCAAATTTAATCAAATTTGAGTATAGAAAATTCCCGTTTCTTTCCAGGAAAGTGAATAAATTAAAGCGGTAATTTGAATAGCAAAAATGGTTTAGCAACTAAATTGCATCCAAGTTCGATTAATACAATCATCAAGTAAATACACTAGAAAATAAATTGAAAATTCAATCAATTTTTTTTTGCGAATTAATTTAAATGTTTTCAAAACATTTTTCAATTCATAAGCTGGTGCAAAAAACTACCGCTTTGGAAAAATTGGAAGCGTAATTCTTACGGATTTTTTAAAGCAAAAGCGATTTACAATTATCATGCAATTGCAAACAAAATTTAAATTTAAAAAAATTCAAAACAAATAATTAAATAGTGGTTTTTATTACGCTTCGCGTGATTGAATTTTTTTTTCCATTTCTCAGAATGAGCCAAGCTTCATTTCCCTCAATTCAACCTACAGTATTTCATTCTACCTTGGCATTCCTGACTGCATCATTTGACACCGCTTAAAAACGATACCTACATGCAATGATGTCAAGTGGTCACAAGTCGGTCAAGCGACACCATGAAAAGTCAGTATCACGTACATCCAACGAGTGGTTACTCTAAAGTAGTAATTGCCAAAGAATCTTCACAATCAGAGGTCGCCCCCAGTCACACTACATTGGAGCACATCAAGGAGGAGGGCACATCCGGGAGGAAATAAACTTGTTCACCCGCAGAGGCTTATAATTAATATTCAATTCATGAACTTAAAACATTTTGCATATTGTATTACGAACATACATGTATATCGTCTAAATTGCACCCTAGTGGATCGTTTTCCTTAAGATGGGTAGAAAGTCAATGCGGGCAATGGTTTTAAAAAAATGCAGAAAATTCACGTTTGTCAGGAGCTGTGCAATATTTAGAAAATAACGGCAGTGAGCATAACGGAGAAAATGTCTGCTATTGATTGGTGATAATCGTATAAGTAATATACATGCACTACATGTATATAGATAAACTGGTAATAATAATAATAATAATAGTAATAATAATGGCGAAAGTGTTTTTACGATCAGTCAATTTTTATCTTTTTTTTTCACAAAAAAGGAATAGTTAATATTTTGTCTGCAGTAATTTATTAGGTAGCCCTATTAGCTAGATGAGGAAATTGAAAACTTTTTAGAAAAAAGGAAAATCTGTACAGCCTTCATTATCATGTGCACAAAAGCACAAAATTATGATTGCGTATAGTTAGACCGTGACGACTAAGCTTTGACATGAATAACGTACAACATTTACTGATTATTCATTACACAAGGTGCTTTTGAAAAATCGACCTGAACATTAGACTTAAAATTCATTTGAACTACTTTGGAATAAAAGTTCATTGTAATTATCATTGGTGTCAAGATACCAAAATATGAATGCCATACGTTATTTACGAATCACTTTAGAATACAATGACTGCATCATGGTTGCAAACCAGAAAAATTGTAATTAGTCAAATAGCAACATTTCTCAGTCTAAATCCAAAATGTTATCATTTTAGGTGCAGTACATGCACATGTAGTTGCTACATGAATATGTTTTGTGTGACTGGTATAAGAACTGTCAAGTACTAATTATTATACCATACATCGTTTGTTTGTTGTTGATGTACGTTGCTCTATATCAGTTATCAATGGTGAAATCAGTCATTACTCGCCAATTACTGCACATTAATCTGAGCTGAATTTATCTCTAACGAATTAACGAATAAGCAAAGCAAATATTTGAGGCGTTTGAGCATGCATAGACCATATCATACCTCATTATTATGGTGTAAATAAGAATAATTTCTTTATAAATCTTTCTCCATTTTATTCCAATTAATTTTCTAGCCCACTGCATCATAAAGGATTTTGAGCAATTACGGAGTAACAATTCAAAAAGCAGACAATATTAGCTTTCATGACTGAGATACATGGGGCAAAATCGCTATACTACAATATATGAGTATTACGCTCCTTGCCATATACTGGGCAACAATGGGCGAGATAACCCTAATCGTACATGTATCTTTAACCATATTTGTGTTAATTACCATTACATATTCCCCAAATCCGACCATATCGGGAACAGAAACGGACATAAACCATCTCAAATTTTGCAGAAAAAAAGGGTAATAATAATACGTGCATAAAAATGCATACATATATTGACGAATATACATGCACATTACTATATTCACGTAGGCCTACATGTACATGTATGACCGAAACATTTATGTTCAAAATAGCTCCTAGCCAAATTCTGAATGAAGATTAAGGAGATTTTAGTGAGGCATCAGCATTTTTTATTATTCGATTAATCGACTGAGATTATAGCAATTAAAGGATGGCATTTTATCTGATAAAAATCTCCCTGGATTTTACATGAAAATTTCAAATTTCCCTGACTTTTCCAGGTTTTCCATGTCTGTGGGAACCCTATTATGACAGGTTTTGATCGATTTTCGTTGTCAAAATTACGTTCTTTTTATCAAAATAAAGTAACGGCGATAGGAGTCAAAAATACAAAAAGTGGAATTTTAGCGAAACGTATAGAGCAACTGCTTCAATTGTTGGTTTGAAATCTGTGCACATAACAGTTTGGCCAATTATCTTTATGCACATTAAAATAAGAGTTCCAAAATTACCGAATTTAGGCGTTTCATTTTTAAATTAAAATGCCTAAATTGATGCCAAAAAATAGCTAATACCACGGAAATTCACTTTTTAAGTTTGAGGTGCATGCATTGGATTGCAAATTCTCTTAGTTGCGGCTCAATTGCTTTATAGCTCACCTGAACGCTAGTTGATCATCACATTACCGTAAGCGGCTCACCGCCAGATTTTAAGAAATGCTTTTTTTTAATTGAAATAAAATACTATCCTTCCATCTGATGCATCAACCAAGCCTATTATACGCCACATTAATAGTACGAGGACCTCCCCAGGCCAAAGCATTTCTTTTGATTTGGCCGTTTGCCCACCACCAAATCTGTTGCACAAACACGACCAAGACCAACAACTGAGTACGTACCACCAAGAAACGTCTTCCTACTGAAACAGGACAATGGATTTTCTAAACAGTTACGTTTATTTCCAAGTCAGGCAAAACAATAAGATGCGACCGGCCTGCCAAATCTCTACTCCATGCAGTCACTGAACTTCAACAAAGCACTTGAAAAACACTGCAGAAAAAAAAGTTAACGGCAGAGTTCACTGCTCAACAAGTAGCAGTTTCTATCGCTTGTAATCAATCTGATCACATCGCTCACGAGCTGATCAAGTATAAATATTATTATTGATGACAGGGTAAAGAGGTTATCAGAACTATTCTTCGGAAGATGAAATCAGTAATTGATCTGTTATGTCGCGTTTTCCAGAGTGCATTAGTTCAATGCTTGCGATACTCATTTTACACACTAATTGAGCATTGCAAAATTAAAATTTATTATCCAATTTTATAGCCTGTAATGTTTCATTATGTGCGCGGGGAAAATAATGAAACCTGATATTTTTGACATAAAAACGTGAAAGTGCATAGTTGCATATAGGTCACTAGATAGGTCTCCAAAGGTCACCCTTTTTACACACACCTTTTAATGGTGTAACCCTGACAGGGATGAGCAATTAAACTTGATACTTTTTCTGCTGGGTTAAAGTGAACTTGTTATTTTAGAGCGAAAGTATGTGACATCAATGGTGTGATAGGAGTCTTCAGACTATTAAATAAATTGTGTTATTAGTATATTTACTTTTCAATTTTTCCTGTTTTAAATCTGGGTAAGCCTAATGGAATATTAGTTAAAAATTACATGCAAGTAAAATTTAAATGTATACATTTTAGCCAATAACTCAAGAGATTTTCTAATATTTGTAATGAGATTTGGAATGTAACCTATATAATTTATGTAGTGTTGATTTGTAGGTAAGACAGATTTCGCTATACAGCATCTCGCTTTACAGCCAACTTTCCAAACTTATTAGATAATGTTGACAGCGGAAGAAATTTCTATAGGCCTACAAGGTTAAAGACAGTAGATACGACAGTGAATTACGTGTATTCAAAATAGGTGACTTAAATGTGGTGCACGTGAAGAGGTGGAGATTATAATGTTGAAGGCATTATGAGTGGGAGTAGAAGAATTACACATTTTAATGGTAGGATAGGGGTGGTTGGAGGTTGAGGGGTAAATTCCGTCCTACGCGTTAGTCAATGGTTAATACTATAGCTTAATTTTACTGCACATAGGGAAGAGCGAAACGCCTACATGTAAGCCTGTGCGTGGCCTGGGTAATCGTGTTACTGCAATTGCGTAGGAGGTAACATTATTGCTAGAAATGTAACATTTAAAGTGCAGTATGCTGCTTGGGTCATTCGCCAGGTCTTTTGTGACGAAAAGGTGAAGCATAACTAGCTCCATTTTTACAAGGGCGAACAGTCAGCTTACTGACCGTGTAGAGCTTCAAAGTTTTTGTGGTGAAGTTTTTCTTTAATTAATTTCGTGTTTGAATACATGAACACGGACACATGTTCGGGCACGCATGCATTTATGATAGTGAGACATCCCTGTCATAAATCTTATGACAAGAAATGCTAATTTGGCTGAGCAACAAGAATTACATGCAGGCCTACTTCAATAAACTCTTCCAATGGTGTAATAAATTTAAAACCATTCTCCTTCCCCCAATAAATTTAAAAGAATTTTCCCCAGATATCACACAAACAGGCCTACTAGGCCTATATCAAGAACTTGAATACCAGTAACAATACATGGATGGCCTATACATTTCGAAAATTACGCACAAATCAAGTCCATAAATTTGCACCTTTTGAAAAGTGTGCAATAAAAAGTTAACAGCGTTAACAAACTTTACAATGACTTTTTAATCACGATTGCTTAAATTACAAGAGTTTAATGTTTACTTGGAAACAACGCATAAAAACAACGAAACAATTTTATTTTATGGGAATGTTCTGCTGTAAATCCCAATCGGTCTCATTTTTCATTAAAATTCATAAAAAAATCAATTTTTTCTTCTGTTTAATGCCCTTATATCAAACAGGAAACGATTTGCCAACTACGAAGCGATGTAAAATTTTAAATTTGAATGTACATGTCCATAAAGATAAATTTATCTTAAAATTTATTATTGTTGAAAAGTGTTTTTATCATTTATCTTTTTATACTCCATTTCAACGGAAAACCCCAATTACAGGAATCCGGATTTTTGAATATCCGGACCGACCCTGTTTCCAATTAATCCGGATAATTGTAGTTTAACTGTCAAAAAGTTGGATAGAGACAGGGAACATAGTTTTTAGCCACAAAATAAATTAGTCGAGCAATATGGAGTAGTAGTATTTATAACTTATGCACATAGTAAGCACGGTAACAGAATTACAGCATTAAGCTGGAATTTTTAATCCTTAAGCAATATAAAGACGTGCTGACTCGCATTATAAAATTGAAACCACATTAATCCAAGCCCAAAACAACGATTATTATTTCAATCCCAAGCATTCTTCGAAATGAATAGTGCTGCGACATTCTTCCGAAAGGAATAACAAAAACAGCCAAGACATAATTTGGCCTCCACACTAATGCCACTATAAAAGAATACTTAAATAGGTCCAACGACAAGTGAAACAGTAATAATGTGAGTAAGCCAGCAACAACAAATACAGCTTAAGGCAACATTTTATATTCAAACGACATTGATTCTGTTAGAATCGGTTGGTAAAGGCTACGTGACCAGTAGAAAATGAAAAAAAAAATGGGACAGGTTTGACCACAAGAATTTATTTGAATTATCATTGGTGGACTAGACTTCTGCAGGGACACGGGTGTTCGAAACGCTCCAAATATTTTCACATTAATTAAAGCCGGAAAAACATGACAAAATTTTTAAGGAGGTTGAAAATAAAATTAAGTTTAACACAAGGGGCGAAAGTAAGGTTCTAGTTGTGCTCTTGAGGAATCAGTGCATGTATAGATTTTAAGTGCGGGTATTCTCAGGCACTACCATTACTTTCCGATATCTCAAGAGGTAAGGGTTAAACAGCAATATGCTTGCTACCATATTGTCAATATTATCTCAAGTGTGTTATTTCGATAGACGTCTGGCAGGCTAGTATGAAGGGATTTGCAATGTTTCAAGAAAACTTTGGACCATTCCAACATTTGCTTTTCAGAGAAGCAAAATGCAATATTCTAACTACATGTACAGTAAACCCTCAACATTCGCGAATCAAGGCTGAAATAATAACGAAGATAGCAATAATTTAATGACTTGTTTAGAATACGTCCAAAAATGACATCTGTTATATTAACGTCCTCATTTTGATTTGATATCATTAAAAAAGTATTAATGATTTACAGTAATTTTGTTTATTGACTTGACATTCGCGAAGAAAATTTGGAACGCATCCTCTGTGATTGAATTCGACTGTGATTAGTTGTTGCCCATAAATTTATCTTGACAGTTAAGACTTTACTGTAAAGCAGTCCAGACAAAATTACGTAAGCTGAAGTTTTATTTTCTATTAGTACGCATATTATGTAATTATGATTGATTCTGACTTGGCTAAAGAACCAGGAAAACGCAATTTTCGTTCCATAACACTTTCCAAGACTTTTAAATAGTATCGTGACTAATTGGCACTCTTAATTGTTCCTTCATCAGGCCAGAAATCCTCCTGAGATTAGCTAACAAACCCAAGCTCTCAGGGGCATGATCCTAAAAGAAACTTGAATCATTTCGATTCAGCTTCGGCGAAGTAAGTTTCTGAAACAATGTAGGCGAAGTACCGCAGTTGGAATTTCTAGGGAAAACTGGTACATGTATTTAGTCTTGCCACTAACAGCAGTTGGCCAAATTCCAACACAAACCCAAGCAACACGGATAGGCTACGTACTGTACCATAGCAAATATTGTTAGGTAAGTTCAAATACGAGTAGATCATGACGACTACCGTTAGCCTACGTGAATAAAATATCGACGTTATGCCGTGTTCTTACCTGCACAGCAGTTAGGATAATTAGAATTGGAAAACTGGCAAAGTTCATTGTCATCTTTCGCTGATGCTTCCTGAACAGATTCCAAAATCACCGTACATGTAACTTTGCCGGGCCAACATTATCTTCCACGCACTCCCATATTCTTCACCGGGAAGTAATCCTGCAAGTTCTCAAGCTCGCGTTACCGTACGGAAGACATTTTCACCATCTTCTCGCTCGCACCAACATTATAACAGCGATTTAGGCCAAGTCCTGTCCTCCACCACAACCGCAAACTTTCAACAACGAACTCCACCTGAGTACAACACCGACCGAATCTCACAACAAGTGAAGGCCGTCCTCAACGCCATCTAGCGGGCATTCGTCCAAGCAAAAAAATGTTACCTGCCGGTTACGTGCAATCATCATCACGTGACCTCGAGAGCGCGAAATTTAAAAACAAAACTGATTTTTTTTAAAAAAAATTTCAATTTGTAAGTTTTGACAATTATTTTTCTAACAAGAATCACTTCCACATGTTTTGATTTGACTAATAAGAGAACATCGTATTAATTTTGCTGATTCCTCAGTCCATACGCAACTCAATTCCAGCACTAAATTCTCGTTCCTCTGATCTGTTATTCATTTCACGTTTTCTGCATATTTTATATTTTATTTCAACATAAAATAGGAATATTAAGTTACAATGCAATCTTTTTTGTGCTGATTTTGACTTGCTCGTATACTATCTTTTAAATTGTCACGTTCAAAATGTGAAATAAATTTTGATTTACAAAATTACTACTATCGTTTTAATTTCTACACTTGCGAGCAAAGAAACTGGCCCACCTAAGGGCATTAAAAAATAAATGCATTTTGTTCATCAAGTAGATATCTAACATAAAAATCAGAATATCTCGTGTTGCGAACATTTTAAAGCACTTTCAAATGCACTTTAATTGACTAAAATTCATTTGAATTTCGTAGGGGAATAGAAATGAGCAAAACGCCATAAGAGAATATATCGTGCTTCGAACAAATTATAGGCCTACAAAATATTGTCATTGCAATTCTTTTATCTCAGAACATCAAATTATCTGCAGAAACACGGAAGCAAAGGCACTGCATGCAGATTTTCCTAAAAATGCAAATGTTTACTATTATTTTAAGGTTTTTCATCTCAGAAAATTAAGCGGAATATAGAGAGCAATAAATTATTTACAAAACGAGCTAATCTGATTTTAAATTACTTATCTAGTTGCCGAACGAAATACATTTTAAGGCAATGTCAATTTAGGAATAGAAAAAATTATCCGCACAATTAATAAAGCACACGATTGGTAAGTCAGATTTTTAAATACGATTTAATTTGAACCAAAGTATACATGTTAAGAAGGTGATTTGGTGGACGAGCAGCACATGCCGGAACCACTGGAAGTTCCACGCTGGCACGAACTACCAGAACCACCGCATTCAAAATAATAACAAGCACAACAAAATAATATTCGTTTAATCATGTCGATAACGCAGTACAGCAATATGTATTACGATTTGAATTTTTATTTACTGATAGCCAGCGTGAGATTAAGTGGAATATGCTGCATGAATAGACAGAAAGATTGAACTTTCACTAAATCAAATCAGGTACTTATAGTTCGGCATTGTAGACGGAATTAAATGTTGAGTGAAGATGACAAGGAGTACAGATTGGCTCTTCAACGAAACAAAAAGAGTTGTTTTATGATTGATTCTGTGGGATTGCTGACATTATCTAGCCATAATTTATTTATAGTGTGGTGTGGAAAACAGATAACGAATGCTGTATTATCTTGACTCTTGAGCAAAAAGTTAGGGGATTTGCGGAAAAATGTGGCTATTAGAATCCACATCCGGAAAAAAAAATGTGCAACTATTGCGCGTTGTGTGCATAAATGACGCAACGGGACAATAAAAAAATCGTGTCGTGCGCGAAATTAGTAAATATTTGATTAATTTAGAAATGAAAGTTATAATGTAATGTGATGTGAAGCGTGTGCAAATTATGAGACAAAAATATTTGAAGACGCGCATGCAAAAGTGTTCACTAAATTAAAAGAAGTCGTTTAATGAACTTGAACTTATGCTATAAAAAACGAGAATTGTATTAGGACAGATAATAATGATATGATATTTTCCATAATATTTTCGGAACATTTAGCACACTATAACTTGACTTTTTAATTTATTGCACATGCTCATATACTGTCTCATAATTTGCACGTTACACGGCATTGCATTTAAAGTTAGATTTCGAAATGAATGAAATAATATTTACTAATTTTGCGCACGGCACGATTTTTTGTATTGTCACTTTGCGTCATTTCTGCACACCGCACTCAGTAGTTGCGCAAGTTTTCCGGATGTGGATTCTAATAGCCACATTTTTTTTGCACACATCCCTAAAATGTTTGCTCAATAAACGAGATAAACTATCATTTATCAGTTTTGCACACCGCACTCTATGCCTATTTAATGTCAGAATCCGATAAGACAAATCATAAAACACTTGACTTCCGTTGCTTCGCCGAAGAACATTTAAACAATTCAGTCAATACTCCCTGACAGCAAATTCAACTTTTAATTCACAGTCTACAATGCCGAACTGTAAGTACCTAATTTGATTTAATGAAATGTGAATGTTTATATTTATTCAGCGATGAATACGCCGCATAACACGGATGAGCCAAAAGCATGCCCCCCATGCAAAAATATCACTGGTACATTTTTTGCTTCAAATACTTATTATAATTGCCCAATTTATTTTTACCAATGTTTATAATTTCAAAATGCCCCGTTTATTTATACAAAAATTTCGAAATTTGGAGAAACCCTTATGGGGCCTCCTTTGAATTTTTTCGGCAGATAACATTCATTCCATTCGTTGATACTGCTTGATTCACTTAGGTAGTTGCAAATCTTCCGAATCTGAAGGATCCAAAGTTGCAGCCTGTCAATGTAAAAGTGACCAGAAGTCGGCTGGAGAGAAGCAATGCTGCAAGACGAAGATGGATTCAGATTCACAGAATAAGAAATGTTGCAGTGGCTCTGGCTGTGGTTCCAGCGGTTCCAGCAAGTGCTGCTCGTCCACCAAATCATCTTCTTAATTAAATGCAAATGTCACTCTTGCCAGCAATTAATTGCGATTTTCGAAATCTATACTTAAAATGCAAGGGGCTGTGTAACGTAGGCAAAATATGATGCAGAATGCAGAATACATAAGTGTGTGCAAAAAATTATAGTCAAGCTCTAGTGTGCTAAACGTTCTGTAACGGTTCAGAAAAATCTAAAAATAAAAATTATCTGTCCCAATGCACTTTGCGCCATCATTAATTGCGGTATGTGAGCCATCATGTTAAAATTTCTACCAAGTTTTTCTAATCAGAACGCACGCAAACAAGCAACAAATTAGGATTTTATAGAGCAGATTTAACAGCATATGGCATACTGCACTTTGTTTAGCAAAATTGGTGTAGGTGCCTTCTTCTACCAGATTTTAAAGTTATTCTTTATAGTTTTGGTTCTGTGTAGTTTCTTTCCCTTATATTTGAACATTATAAACCAACTTTTTAAATTTTGTAAAACATGGTTTGCAAGATTATCCGTTTGCTAATTTTGCGAATACTGTACGATTAATTATTAGATCAAAATAAAATATAAATTATAAAAATAAGCAAGACGTGATTTTACATTTTCACATTCCGAAGTTGCTTCCAAAAGATGCAAGGACAATACCTCTAAACAATACACTGGTGAAATTCGTTAAATAATTATATACTTTCAATGTTCTCAAAATTTAAAATATATTTTTAAACTTTTTTAAAGTACATATTGTACTTAGCATAATGAGGACAATTTTTATCCCCTTTCTATGCATTTAAATACTTTTGGTATTTTCCTAAAATTTCTGAACACTTCAAACACTTTGATATTTTTATTTATATTTATTCTAATTATCAAATAAGTGCAAATTTCAAGGATCTCCAAAATGGCAGACATATATGGTAAGTCAACATGTTATAATACTGAATAACATCCTCACTTACATTATCGTTCCATGTCAAGTAGTTTCCAGCATGTAATTTATCCAACACTGATCACCAAACAGCGTGCAATTCGCCAGGCTTCTAATTATGATGAGGCAAATAAAAACTGCCAAAAAATAATAGCCCTATCTTAAACGTAAGATTCCATCGACAGGTTTTAGATCTGCTTTTCAGAGCCATCTTGCTTCCTTCTGAAATGACGTGAAATCACAACAGCACGCAGTACTAATATCCACCATTCGATCTAATTTAATTTCCAAAATATTTCAAACTTGTCAACTGATACAATCTCAATGACGACAGACGATACTCATGTACATGACGCACTTTGAAGAATTAGTTGATGACTGAAAAGATGAATCAATGGGTTAAAATGCTCGCATCCAACCAAACCCCTTTTAAACACCACTCGGCTCGAATCCTACACACATACATGAACTAGCACTCCACAACTCCATCACTAACATCACATCTGAACAATTCATTCGACACCAGAAAGTCCAAAGAAAGAAAAATAAAACGGAAAGAAAAATATAAATATTGAAATCCCTACGAATTAAAATTAGGCCGATTTTAGATATTAAACATAACGCAACCAATACTCAACACTGCTTTTCACTGAACTCCGATAACTACACATTGAAATCTGACCAAAAACATTTAAGAAATGTGCCACTACTAGTAGAAAACTCGAATACGTGTGACCCTGGTTAAACAAAAATCAGGTGCCCCGAGGGTCTCCAGAAAACGCTTAAAATCACAAATCGGAGCTAATTTGAATGATATGTTGAAATTTCCTACCAAGTGCTGACCAGGGCTGGGATTATTAACATCGGCAAGCGAACCACTTCAAATACGCTTACTTCATGCAATTGAAAATGCAATTGGCAAATTTCTCCTGTAGCATTTTCCATGAAACGTGGTCTCCAAAAACAGCAACAGCATTGAAAACATGGCGATTAAAACGACATCCTTAACGAACAAATGAACGGGAGAATAAAAAAAACAGCAATGATCGTATTAAAATTAAGAAATTCGACAGTATTCTCCTTTAACAGTTGCATGAAAATTGTGAAAACATATTGTAAACATCTGCATAAAATTCTCCAGCTTCAAAATAATCACGTGAAAGAAATTAAGAGTAGGCATTTGGCTAGGATAACAAAGAATGCTAACAAAACAGTGCTGCTCCTAACATTTGTTTAAAAAAATTCTGATGGATTCAACTACTTAGTTCTAGCTCCGAATAACTGAATTCTGCTCTAATATGCAGAATTAATAAAATTAAAAGTCATATGCACGAGAGGTAAAACGTCTTAAAAACAATTAAGCTGACCACATTAGCCTCTACTGCGTGTTAGGTGAAATCATGTTTTCAAGGGTCAGATTCTCAAACAAGGTTCTGTCCCAAACAGTTGAGCATATAGATCCCTATGTGAACCAAGCTCCCAACCCGAGTTTGATGCTTCAGGTCCTCTACGTATAACTTAACAAGTTGAAAACAAATTTGCAACACTGGAAGAGAATCGATATGTTCTAATGGAATATAAGTTAGGCTCAATAACATTATTAAAAAGCTTTTGTACCATTGCATTTAAATCTAGGAGAAATTCCAGATTGCTACCGAGGAGCGAGGTGAACTAAGTTTCAATGGTCAGTGTTACCCCTCGTAAAGGATTTTCGCCGAACTAGCTTCTGACCATGGCGCTCAAAGCACATATTCAACTTACACCATCTAAGTTCCGCACGAAATCCTCAATATGTTACGTTAACTATTTCCTCGACTGTTCATGTAAGCACTTCTGATAATTTTGGACATTTTTCTATACCATAATAGCTATGATCAGTTACATCGAGATCATTCTAACCTGCATCATATGTATTTATCATGAAATATGTGACTCATATTTAAAACTACCAAGTTCGACATTCAGTCACATCTATAATTACCATGCTTTCCGTCCAAAGTCTTGCTGTTCAGCATAGGTGATATGTGAATCAAAAATCGAAATTTTGTAAATTTAAATTGTACAGGTGATCAACCATAACGGTTAGCTATAATATGAACAACTGTAACAACGTGCCCATAACCCTTTCGTAGGACAGATGCTACATTACATTACAGGGCGAGTCAAAGGTTGAAACATTGGAAGGATCTTCTGCTAACTGAATTAACGACAACTTGGTTTTTGGACTTTTGACTAGTCCTGCCTTCATATGGAAGCCATGCAGCCCAACAAGAACGTTAATGTGTAATTGTTTGAACCACTATAAATTGTGATCACCAATCCTGGATAATTCGCATTAATAACACATCACATTTAAATTTTCATCCGATCGAGATATTCCCTCAAAGCATGTTCATTGCAGACGCAATGGAGTGGGCCCATTAGCAGCATTCAGGCACGGGTTTTCCGACACTCGGTCAGAATTTGCCTAAGTTCGTGATTATCCAAATGCGACTACGTACCGTAAATCCGCAACACACCCGTTCGTTTAGACACATAAAAATCGAATGCATTAGCCGCTATTAAACGTGGTTTTCAATCCATTTTTACAATCTTTTTCATTTACCTGGAATTTTCAGTTGTATCCAGCGCTAATGTTTTACATTACTGTTCTGTCATCGTTCTTTCATTCATACATTTTGAAACAAATTTCAGCACCGTTTTCACAAGTTCCATGAGAATGAGATCTGAATGAAATCAACTTCACTTGAAGTGAAATCAATCACGTGCGCTGGCTTTCTGCAAGTTAGATCATGGTTCTCAACCTTAGTCATACATTACAAGCACACAAGTGTATAAGTTAGGTCTTAAAATTAAAATGGCAAGATACCTTTTCTCCAATTCAAACATCCAAGGAAATAGTTGGGTATATTCCGCAAATATATACATACACATTTTGCAGATATTACAATTTTAACTTTTGAATGTGATAATTGGCAGCCATTATGGCATGGTATTTCTCAATTCATAGATTTTTTTGGAACTTGTTTGAACATTCAGAAATCTGCAAATTGGAGAAAAGTTAGTCTCGTCCAGACATTTTGTTCCATGATCGCGATTTCAAAGAAATGAAATGACTTATTTGTACAATGACTCGTCCAATACTGTGGATCTGCAAGGGGGCGATAGGTTTCTCATCCAGGATTAATTGATAAACGTTTGAATCAATGTTCCAAATAATTAAACATTGCTGAAGGGGACGTCCCAGATCGATTCCCTTTGCAGTCCCCGACTCAAGACACTGCCTGCAAGATGCTGAGGTTGCGGTTGAACGTTTGGTGAGGTGGCGCCAGCGGTGTCCTGTCTGCGATTGAGGCCAGGGTGCCGCTGGACTGACACCTTCCGAAATATCCGAAATCCGGGCAAGAATCGACGAAAAACCGATTCAGCTCCCCGTAGTCTAAGCTGCCGACACTGTAACGATTACGAAACTTTTCTGCTCTACTTACAGAGGCGAAATTCAGGTTGGACCTCAGCCGGAGTTCCGACTTCAAGAAGGCGGAACTGGATAAGGTCATGTTTTCGGGTGATGGCGTTGTGCACTGAAGGCGACCAACAATTCCTGGGCAGGATTGAGCTCTATACAGGCCATCGTCGGTTTTCCCCGCAACTTTCACACCAGACGTTTCAGAAACCTTTGCAAACATGGACTGACTGATTTCTCCAAACACCCGGGCTTCAGACTTCCTGTGCTGCTCGCTGGCGACCGTTGATCCTAGCACGGAAACCTTCCCCATCTCGGATTTCTTCGAAATGACCGAGGTCGAGGTTTTCGAAAAGGTCAACGACGTCGCTTCGGCAAACGGCTTATTCACGTAGCTTGGCAGACTCACTTCAATGCTTCCTCCGGTTTTCTTTTCGTCGTGGATCAACATTTCTGACCTTTTGCCGGTGAAGAACTCTTCTCTCGACCATTTTGTGGAAGAAAAGCCTTTTGCGCTTGGATTCCAAGTGGGCGACGATACGATGCCAGAATCGTGGGAACCCTTGCTGTTGCTCGAGCATCCATTCGAGTCCCAACAATCGGAAAACGCTTTTTGTCCTACAAAGAAATTGTATTAGAATTAGCAGCAAGTTGAGAGTATTCGAAAGATCTTCAGGTCCATTTTCAAAACAATAATTCTACTGGGCGTAGAATAAGTCTACAATAAAAACTACTGCAATACTTTAACTAGAGGAAGTGGGTTATTACCCAACGAAAAACAGATAAAACGGTCGGGTTTGAGTTTTTTCTAAATTTCTACAAAAGTGCACAGGTGATTAGCCAACACGTGAGATATTAAAAGTACAAGCAGTTAGTTTGAGGTACAAGCAGGAATAATAAAGATGCCCTGTTCATATCATGAAAATTACTAAGTTGATGTGGTTTCCATCATGCTGAAACATGCTGAACCGTAGGTCAACTACTTAGCTTGGATGGGATTTTAGCAGAAGAATATTTTAAAACGAGAGAAAATAAACTCCGATTTTAAAAGTATCTTCCAATTTGTTAATTCAATTCAAAGTGTAATAAGTGTGCGTACAAACTACAAAACTGAAAAACCGGGTATTAATCAGGGTCACGTGCCATTCAATTAAAATTCATAGGGTAGAGTGGGTACAAGACAGCCAAGCTCAAATAACCACTGAAAATTACCTGATTCACTTTCTTCGGTTGGGAATTTTTCTACGGGGCTTAAGGGGTTGCCGCTATCCCGCGAACTTTTTGATAGCAAGGAAGGCGGAGCGAATTTTGCAGACGGACTCTTTTCGATCGAATTTCGCTCGAGTCTAGCCGGTTTTCTCAATACAACGCACTCGTTATCGATTATCATCTCGTTTTTGAGATTCAGGGCAATGCCCGGCGATTCTGTGTCGGCCGGATTCACGGCGTCCAGCTCTGACAAATCACAGCAAATTTCACTACCAATCCCACTCGTGCTATTGGAATCCGAGCGGCAGTACTCTCGCCGATTATCGTCATCCAAAAACGTGTTCCACGATGAAGACATTGAACTATTTGTATAACGAGATGATGTGAGACTATCGGTCCCGTCTGACAAATTACCTGTGCTGGACAAACTATCCAAAAACGGCCTTTTTTCGCAGCTTCGGGGTGAAAGTGAACTTTGTACGGAATCGCTGAACTCCTGTTCCGGTGAAGGTTCTTGACTAGAGCATTGGGAAATGGATATCGGTGCATGACACGGAGTAAAGTTCAGTTTCGACAGACACGATGTAGGGTTGCTCTTGAAAAGCGTTTTGTCGTTATTTTTCAGGGATTGCATCCCCGTCGAAGTGTCTTGAACGATCTGATCGGCAAACGAAGTTTTGTTTATGACGTAAGATGATGTGGTTGATTCCGCTGTGTGAGTGATGCGAGCGCTGCTGGATTCCTCCCTCAAAGAGGTCATGTACATAAACTGGGTTTTTAAGCAACGGGCCTGGGACAAGCATTTCTGCTCTTGAATTCCACAGGTAGCTGTAAATTTCTTGACATTTGCATTTTCGAAAGCCAGGCAGCGGTTGGGCAAGGTGTCTTTTTGGTCTTCTTTATCGGCTTCTGGACAATTAAAGCTCAAGTTTGCCAGTCCGGTCGTTGGAGACTGGTCCCCAGCACGAGCCAAAAATACTGAGGTGTCCATGCACGCAACACCTGCATCAATAGTTGTTACTGGCAGATTTAGTGTCAGTTTGCGAGTGCTTCGCATGTCGGTGCAGCACTGGCGCTTGTGCCCGTTGACGAATGGAAGGGCTGAGGAAAACTCGCTCGTGTTTTTCAACACGTTTTCGGACTGAAGCTGCTTTTCGTATTCTAATAACTGGCCCAAAAAATTGAAGTTCGGAGAAATCGTTGCACGTTTGGACTTCACATACCTAAAATTATTCAAGAGACAGTTACAAACATAAATACTTTTCAAACCAAAAAAAAAATTATATTTTCTCTCATTTCCTAACATAGCATTTTATACCAGGTTTATGTCGTCCATGGAAGTGCTCAAATTTTGACATTTATTAAAAATGAGTTTCCATCAGGAATATATTTACAGTAACTCCATTTGGAAATAGAAATATCCACGAAATGGTGGTGACAGTGATCTCCTTTTTGGCTTTGTTAACACGTGATTTTTGATCTCAATTTTGCCCAATGCTGTCATTTTATTGATTCTATATTGTGTATCTACCTGTAGGCTTCATCCGATGTCATATGCAAGTGTCGCATAACGTAAGCAATGGCAACAGTTGGGGAGCGAGATATCCCAGCAAGGCAGTGAACTAAAACACAGCCATTTGCTTCTTGTACTTTATCTGTTACAACAATAAAAAGGTGTTTCAAACAACAATTGAGAATATAGGAAATTTGTGAGCAATATTAATTTAGCAAGACGGTTAAACACTTACCTAGAAAGTTAAAAGCTTTTGGAAAATGAGGAAGAAGCTTTTCGCTGTAGTTATCATTTACAGAAATGCGCATGAACTGATGATCTTGAATGAAATCTGGCTTTGGACAATTACTGCTCACATTTAGCTCGTATGTAATGTTATGGTCCTAAAAAGAATAAGTTTTAACCTGTCAGTAACATAAACAAAAACTCATTTTATTAAATACAGTGGTTCTGACTATCTTTCTGGCAATTTTTTTACATTATTTAAACAGTAAAATTATGCTGCGTTAAACAAGAAATTTGTTTTGAAAACTTTAAGATGGCACATTGCTTGCATTACTGAATAAATATTTGAAGGCAAATTACAGAATTTAATACATAACTTAAATTGTATGCACAAAATGTACTCTTAATGGTGCATTTTTGCCAAGGGTGTATATTTGCTATTATGCTGTTGTTTGAAAACTAAATTCCTAATTTCCATAGATTCAATCAGCCTGAGTCATTTTACAGGCCTAAAAGCCAAAACAAATCGAAACAAGAGTAATGGTGCAATTTCCTAATGACTCACTGATAACAATTCCTTGTTCATCGCATCGTTTTGTGATCCGAGATATAAAAATGGTAAAATGCGGGTCGGTCCAAGGTTACTAATAGACAAGCATGGTTGGGACAGTGATGTCATAGGAGCAAATTTCCTAGTCTTATCTTCGCAAAGGGAAGGATATGAAGCCTGAAACTCCAAAAATCCACCTAAAATAACAATAAGATAATTGATGAATAGAATGAATACAGAAGTCATGCATGCCAAGCAGATAATATAACAGAAAACTGATCATAAGGTACATCATAGAACAGTACCTTGCAACAAACTGACTGACTTGAACACATTTGCCAGTTTCTGGAGGAGGACATAAATGAAGGTGTCCGGTGAAAGGGTTCTAGCATTTGCAGATGCTTGGTCATACACAATGACGTCGTACGATTCATCGGCCTCAATTTGGCAAGAATTAACCATGAAATCTTTGACGGACATCTGAAAAAAGCAAATAAAATGGATCTGTAAGTTCACGTGTCAATAATGTGAGGATCGTGATAAGAGCATTAATAATAAGGGTGCAGAATCATTACCTTATCTTGTTCCAATCGACGTTTCACAATTTTTGAACAGCAGACGTTGACGGAAATCAAAATGTGGCAGGTGTTGAACTCTAAGAAAGACCTACTGTCGATTATGAGTACCTGTAAGGAATATAAACAGAATTTATAAACAGATTATAAAGATGTAAACATTAACAAATCAAGACAAGTTCAACTTCAAATTTGCAAGACAATTGCAGATTATAATAATGTTAACCAGGATTTTCTAACATAAGTTTTATTCTGTCTCCAACTAAGTTGAATTGATTCATCGTCTCCCATTCTTGAATGATCTAGTAGTGTCAAAAAAAAAAAAAAAACAGTGTCCTGTATGGCACAACAGCGAATGTAGGCCACGCTTGACACCAAATCATACATTGTGCAGAAATCTCATATTGATTATTACTGCAGCGTGAGTCATACGGGGTGATGAACATTCAATTGAGGGAGAATGCTTACAATAAACCGTGCAGAACATCTGCAACGTACTGGGGCTGCGAAGAAGAAAACGTACAAAAATATATGGCGAGAGCGACGAACACATTGATTTTTGTAACGATGCCAAAAGCAAATGCTCCAATTTATAAAGTAGTTTACCGAAACACATTACCGAATTAGCCGGGGCGGTGTTAAATATAAAACGTAACTTTTTAAAGTTGATGGATCAATGGTTTGGCACGATTTTATGTTTGTGAAGTTCACTCCGTGTGGAAATTATCCTCTCACCTTATCAATCCTGTTTTTTATGATAGCTGCTAACTGGTCCACATTCAAGTGAAGTACTGATGAAAGATTTTTGTCCATTTTCTCAGATTCAACACGACGGTGATAACTTATACACGCTAAATACTTGAAGCACCCATGCTTTCAGCACGAAGTTTAAAATAAAATCTGCGAAAGATAACAAAGAACGCCAATTAGATTGCGCACAATTTAAAAATGAACTATTAATATATCAACGGCTCAGTACACATCTCTTGCGCAACATAATGTGCATTCTACCCAAGTTGTAACTTGCAAGTCATTATTGGTTTTCTCAACTTATTAATTTGCTTAGGTCAATATGGTCGACTGATTCCACATGTCCAATCACAGTTTTTGGCACTGTCTGTAAGCTCTACCAACTCAGCCTATAAAAACTTCGATAAACAAATGGAAACGTGAAAATTGAAAATCGCATAAAAATAAAAATTGTCCAACATAATTTGTCCTTATTTGTCATTAACATTTCATGCCAAATTCAATAGATTATTGTTGAAAGGGTACATGCCAATTTTTTTGAAACTTCATATTTCGATGGTTTCTTGTTCTATATATATACCTAAACGCTTTTAATGTATAGGCCTAACATGGCTCATTTCTATGCTGAGTTACATGCATTTTTTAATTAAAAATGTGTTGCAAAACAAACATCAGCCCTTTCAACAATAATCGATTCAATTGAGGTTTCAGCAGTTATACTAAAAATGTGGAAATCAGTTGCAGGATTCAACATCTCACAACATGTGTCTGTTTACCAATTCACTAATTTAACGAAACAACAATGCAACGTTCGGTGATGTTATTGCTCGACCGGTTAAACAAAAATAAAAATAAAAAATGAACGTTTTATCGAGCAAAATGATTCAGCAGAGGGAAGCGAAAAAACCCTTGCGCATTCCACGACAGTTACGATCGCCCACGACGCATTACAGGGTCGCCCACAACATAAAAAATAAATTTCAATTGAGAATGACTTTAAAAGGAAAGACAAGACTTTGTAGACCTACATGTCCGAGTGATTTTCAAACAGCCTGACTCGTTTAGTAGGTGGATTTTCATCGAGATACGAGTAATGCGGCAAATGAGGTGCACAGGCACACACAAAAAAAAACTGGGAACAATTAAAAAGTGTGGGCTAATAGCCAGACATAATAGTGCGCTAACTAACCCATGACTCATTGGAAACAATTAAATTCAAACGTCAACAGACACCCATGTCCGCCATCTGCCTTCAGTTTTCAGTTTTCCAGGATACGGCTGAGATAGTTGCAGGAAAATTTGTGAAGGAAATGCGAAAGCCATAGGTGACAACCTATTACGTTTTCCCATTAGGATTATCAGAAAAGGTCAATCTTTTTAATTTCCTAATTATGAGAAATACAAAGGATGCATATCATTCAAATCAATGAGACTTTAAAGAACACGATGGTGCTCTAAAAGTAACAAATATCCTGCTGCTACATGTACGATCGAATTTCGTCGAATACGACATTATAGGAAATATTTCGAAGAAAGGAAGTTTTACACTAAGTACTAGTTTCTGTACTGAACCCATAACGGAAACGAAACTAATACATTTTCAGGAAACCAACTTTTCTTCGAAATTTTTACAAAAAATCTTACGAACTGCTTATACATTTCTGCAGATACATTGTGAAACGTGCATGCGTTGGGCGCTTGGAAACTTCCTGGAACTTGCATAACTTCAGCAACCAATCGGTAAGATACAGTGTATCTTGATTTACATCAAACACGTTTCGATGAAGTAGCTTAATTCAAGTTTTATCAAGACTCCAATGCAAGTCTTGCCACAAATCCCCGGTTTAACAAGATTAGAGACATCGAAAGTCCACACTCACCCAGAAAAGTGTGGACTTTCGTTTTCAACGCACGGATCATCATGTGTGAAACGCCAGAGCCGCATGACTTCCGGTGGATCACAACGGGATCAATGACTTTGGCTGTAAGTCCGTGAAAGCATTTTTGAGAACCGGTTGAGGATCGTGGGATTCGTGGCACAGATCGCGAATTTGCAACACATTTCGTAAAACAATTTCTCTGTTTACGTCACCGAAACCCACCTACAGTGTACCTTGCAGCGTTGCCAAACATCCTGAAAGTGGTGCGTGGAGATCCTCGGCAACAGGAGATAAAAACGCAGACAGTGAGGAGCCAGTGAGGAACGCAAACATTACAAAATCAAACGGATTTAACCCGTGCACCAATTTAAAACCCCAACTAAGTTCCAGCAAGTTCAATTCAGTAAACAATGCGTCTTAAAAATGCACAGAAGTCCCCCTTCCTCAGTTCCTCTTCCACCCCATGCACTCCTCTAGAGTAAATAGGCCTACCAAATACGCACAAACAACTGGATGAACCGTAGCTAATTCATTTCGCATCGCCACCCTGGCTATTACTTCCTCATGAGGATTTTAAAAAGGAAATTGACAATAAAAAATAATCTGTGCCCAACGGGATTCCCGATCTACACCAGCCTATTGGCCATTCAAGAAAGTCTTCACTGAGTTCACAAACGATAACAGGTAGTCATCTTCCAAACTGAAACCTGAAGAGTCAAGAATGCATCCTCACCAGCACTTATCAGACCCCCCCAACGTTGTTTCAAATAAACGTATTCGTGTAATTTGACTTTTTGGACTAAAATTCCATGAAATAAATCGATCTTAATTTCTGAAGCTTAAAAACAAAAAATTATTTCGCTTCAGATTTCTGCATTAATTTCTTCTAGTAGCTGTTTGCAGAGACTGTCTAGACGCCAGTAATAAGCTAAATCAATGTCTCTCATAAAGTAGACCTACTGAGTTTCGTTATTTATGCGATCACGTAATGTAGGCCTTCAAGTACATACACTGTACATGCACTTCAAAGACGTTTTGAAGATTCGCTATAGACCAACATCTGGATCAATGAAAATAAGCTCTCACGACCATATAGGAAATGGAAACAAGTATAAAAACATACAGTGCGTTGTAGTCATCATGTCTGTGGCCAATGTGCGAATCAGACACCCAGAAATTGGTGGATTAGTTTATTTTTGCCCGGAGTGGTTACATTTTTTTGGAACATATTACTGGCCTTTGGACCAAACAGTAAATTTCCTTAACGTGTTTGAAATTAAATTCTGTTGTAAAAACATCAAAGGGACTCCGGGAGTACTTGTTAATAACCAGCTATCAGTTGTTTTTTGCAGCTATAGTAATTTCTGGGCAAGTTATTATGGACAGTGGTCGAATGAACTATTAAAAGTGCATTGAAATAGTATGGCGGATAGCAAAGGACATCATGACATCAGTTTTTGCACATTTTTGTCCAAATAAATTTAATGTCATCTGGATCATTGAGCTACCTGGGAAGTGGGACCACAGTGGGTTGTCGAATTCTAAATAGGGGGTCATATTGTCTACTTCATTTGAGTCATTAGAGTTACAGACTTACAATCTCGTGGTTTAATTAATCGTGATTAGCAATTACGTCAGCAAATGCGTCAGCATTAAATAATTTTACCAGCGTTACGTAAGAAACAGAGACTAACTGTCCTCGTTGAATTCTGATATGCATTTACGACACTGAGGCAGCAGCTCATCCTCATGCAGACCATATTATACAACACTAACACCAGCTAACCTAGTCCAGGCCAGTTTGGCATTGCACAACCGATGACACCACGGAAAATACTGGCAGGCAGGCTTAAACTTTGGTAATCTCCTTATTCGTAACGTCCAGGTGTCGACAGACTTGTGACGGCAGTCGTCAATTGCTCAGCCAGGCTTTGGCAGCTGATGCCCTTGGACACGAAGTACGTGTACTGCCCACGCAATACATGAGAAGAAACTTGCATAAGCCTGGGCTACATTTTGAATATTTCTTAACATCCCATCCATGTGTCTGCTTACGTACACTAACGTCAACGTGACACTTGAATATTTAATTGTATTTTTTTTTCAGAGATATGAGAGCAATCCAAAAGTTACCAAACCAGGAAATCAAACTAAAACCCCTCCAAAACAATCTTTTCGAAATAATAATGCTACTGACGTCTGGTACCTCATGCAGCACTATAAAGCAGTCAGCCATAAAAATACATCCATAAAGGTTTTTCAGGTACCACAGGTACCATTAAGTTTCATTAAACAAATTGTGTATGAAATTTAATTATTTATACCAAAATATATAATTTGCGGTCTTAATTTTTATAAAAATGTCCTGCGAAGTTCCATTAAAATAAATGATAATAGACCAAAATTTATAACGTTTTTTAAACTTTCGCCAAACATGTTCCATTAATTAAATACATGTAGAAGCATAAAAAAATCTGTTTTACTTTTCATGGCAGAATACACTGTACACTTTTTGTAAACACCCTGCCCCTTCCTCTCTCTATCCCCCC
>JAQIXS010001755.1:0-27200 GCA_034700785.1 Rossiulus vilnensis | reverse complement strand
AAAACCTATTCCACTTTCCGAGTTAGCGAAATTTCCGAGTTATGGAGTGCCGAGTTACGGAGAGTTGACTGTAATAAATTTTTTTCATAAAAACGAAAATTCGATGGATTTATTGAGGACAATTTTAGGACTTTTCAGATGAAATTTTAAGACGATTTTATTACTTCTTTAGATGAAATTTTAAGACGATTTTATTACTTCTTTAGATGAAATTTTAAGACGATTTTATTACTTTTTAGATGAAATTTTAAGACAATTTTATGACTTTTTAGGATCATTTGATATTAAATTTTAGGACAAATTTAGGACTTTGTAGATGAAATTTTAAGACAATTTTATTACTTTTTTAGATGAAATTTTAAGACAATTTTATTACTTTTTAGATTAAATTTTAGGATCATTTGATGTTAAATTTTAGGACAATTTTAGGATCATTTGATATTAAATTTCAGGACAATTTTAGGACTTTTTAGATGAAATTTTACGATTATTTGAGGATTATTGAGGAAACTTCTCCATTTAATAAATTCAATCAAGGCAGCGTCGTCAAACACAATACACAGGATATGTAATAATTTGAAACAATTATAACGGTTTCCATAGTGAATTGTTAAGCAGTTTTAGAACTTTTTAGGACATTTAGGACTTGCTTGCCACCTTGGCAGCTACATGACGATTCAAATTTCACAACCACCTGTCGTTGTTAAAGACGTGGTTTAGAAGAACCCGTTACAAAATGATGCGTAATAATGTATGGTAAAGTTATGTGTTGGCATTGGAACGAAAATAAAAATGCAGCCAATGAAACGTTAGCAAAAAATGACGTCCGTTACGCCTACAGGAGTGCATGACATTGTAGGGGCCGTGGCAATTATGTAAGAAGCGTTTGGCCTCTACAAAATGCTGACATAACGAGTAACAAAGGGCTGAAATCTGCAATTGAAATCAGGCACCTGGGTGAGAAAAACAACGCCTGTGAGCGAAATGAGCAATCCAAAGTACCAAAAGTCCACATTCAGTTTATATCATAATGGGCTTCATTATCAAGCGCTGTTATGAAATAAAAGGCCGGTTCTTAAGCTATACACGTAATTTAATCGAATTTACGACCAAAAAGTTAGTCAAATTGAAGTCAGAATGAGCCGTCCAATATATATATATATATATCAATTAATTTTATACACAATTACGTATTTTCAAAACATTCCAATTTTCGACCTCATAACTAATTTATTTAGAGGACGTTGCTGTTAACAGGTAGTTATTTTGTGAGGTTTTATTTTTCAATGAGTGTTTAAGTTGGAAAATAATGACCGATAAGTGACGTCATTTTGCGGAACAGGATGATGCAGATGCAAAAAAACAACATGATTTCATTGACTTTAAAAAGAAAACCTAAAAAACAATTTTTTAAAATAATTTAAAAATTGCTTTCACTATGAAGGTATCATATTTTATAACAATATGCTTCCACCTCCCCCCATATCGCTTCTAGATTAAAAAAACTTTTCTAACAAAATGGCACGTAGTGTTCAGTAATAACAATTCATTCACCTCAAAACAACTATTAATTATGCTTTTTTATTGATTTTTAATGGAAGTTGAAATAGTTGTTAGGAAGTCTTTAATTGGATGCCCCTCACGGACTCCGTTAGCACGCGCAATCTACGGAGTCCCAACGGGTCCCACCGTTCAAACTAAATCTTTAAAAAAGTGAAAATAAGTCAATAAACACTAAATATGGCCACTTCTTTTGACGGTGAAAATAATTTTGTGATAATTTCTGATCAACCTTCAGATCGTTTTACGTACACTTCATTCACGGATCGCCATAAAAATTCCTTAGGTCGAAGGACTCCGTAGACAGACTACGGAGTCCCAGGAGGGACCGCATCTCTAGCGGCTACGGAGTCCCCTCGGGCCCTAGGGTTTAATTTGCATTTCATTACAATTTTTTTTTTTAAAAAAAACAGCCCAAAACCGTCTATTTCCACGCTTCTAAAAATAATTTTTGGACTGCAAAAACACACGGGAGATCAGTGTCGGAATACATTAAGGGTAATTTGGCCGAAATTCAAGAAAATAAAGTCTTCCCCCCGCTCCAGCATGCCACACCGAAAGCGAATAATCAGCTGGAAGATTTTTTAAAAAAAATATTTAAGAAAAAAAACTACAACGTCATCATCGGTTGTTGTTTATCTTGCGAAAATGAGGAAATCGGGCGTGTAATAAAATCGAGGCTTAAGATGTGTTTTTTCAATGACACAGATTTGGGAGATGGCAAGCGTTGAGCAACAACCCAAAATTATTCACCAATTAACGTCGTATGTCTTGAACCAAGAATTTGGCAAACAAATCACACAAAGTATATAAATTCTTATAAAAAGTCTTAAGGTCTACCCAAAAGGATGCTAGCATGCAGAAAATCACGCTATTTTGCTTTAAATACTTGAAGGGTGCCAAACCATAACTTGCCAAGGGTCAAAAAATCGACTTTTCAGGAGAGGAAAAACTAGTTTCTTGAAAAAATAATATGATTTCGTTCAAAACGACTACAAGTTCAGACGTTATTATATCTATGAAGTTTAATTACGAAAACAGAACCGAGAACGTAGTGGGAACATTGCGTTTTAGTCCAAATTTTACCAAACAGTCGTAAGTGCCACGCGTATGGCACTACACACAAACGTTGAGAACACCTTTTTCTCTTGTGTCAAGTAGCCCTGATGAAAAGATCAGTACAGTATATATCAGTACAAACTTACTGATAATCTTAAGTTAATTAAGGAATTAGGATGGCCCATCCCTGGTGAAAAAATCATATGTAATTAGTACAAGTATACTGATAGTAATAAACAAAATATTGATATCAGAAACCACAATGATATTAGTAGTCCCAAAAACCACAAAACTGACATTCACTAGCCATATTGATATTGGTAGTCTCAAAAACCACTTTAATAGTGATATCACTAACCATACTGATATCAGTAGTCCAAAAAAACCTACTAATACTGATATAAGTAGTCTTAAAATCCAGTATAATACTGACACCACTAGCCATAGTGATATTATTAGTATCAAACACCGCTATAATACTGATAGTAGTAGTACAAAAAACCACTAATACTGATATAAGTAGTCTCAAGAACCACTATAATACTGATATTAGCAGTACAAAAAACTATTATAATACTGATATCATTAACCATATCGATATTAGCAGTCCAAAAAACAGTATATATATGCATCCGAGTGATTTCAGTATAGAATCATAATTACTTCGTTTTGAAGTCCAGGGTTTAAAACCCACTTCTGAAACATGTTTTTAGGAACACTTGACCTGGTTTCAAGGGGGCCAAAAATTGAATAACCTTTATTCGTGTCCACCTTGACCGAGGTTCGCATTAAAGTTTGCATTGCAGGGAAGACCCTTTCTAGGGGGCCATATATATTATCTTTAAAAATAAACATTTTTTAAAAAATTAATAAACCGGACATAACGAAATTATAAAACATAACGGAAACCCTAGCGGACGACCGATTCTCCACTCAGGTGAATAAATTTAGCAATTATAATAAGTATTTGAAGCAAAAATGCGTTTGTTTTTTTTAATTGTTTTTTTGTTGTTGTTCAAGGTGGACACGATTTTGGCTCGCCCTTAATCGTCGATTAAAGTCGACGGAACGAAACGCAATCCGATAATTTTTTTAAATCGACGTTTAATAGATTATTTTTAATTTACGGTGGACAATTATCGTGGCCAAATAATAAAAAGAAAGAACGTAAAAAAAATTTAATCGTTTTTCGCATTCGGGTGCGAATTTCATTGGCAATTATCACAAGAATGGAATTTTTAAACACCATTTAATGGCCGATGATGCAAAGGCAACAACGTTCCGTTAACAAACCGTTGTGTTATTTTGGCAAGCGAATTTAATTTCGAGTTTTAACCCTCTTTAGTGGACTTTTCAAGGACTTTTTCCTGACTTTCCCTGACCATTTTTCTTTTCCCTGACTATCAATGACTTTCCAGGTCCCCACGAACCCTGTTATATATAGGTTTAAACACGCCTTAAGATTCAAAACAAGCGGTATGATGCATGCAACTTTGGTGGCCTCCATCCTTGTTCTTGCTATAGTCGGATTAACAAAAGAACAGACTGGTAAGTGAAACGGACCAATAGAACGCAAGATCCTTTCGTGCGATTGATCTTTCCTTTCCCACGACTCAATGGCTTCCGCTCAGTCTATTCTTTTCTTAATCCGACTATAGAACGTGATTAGCAGGTGATGTGACTATCAGTTTCTTAGATCTTTTCCTCCCCCTGGCGTTGACATTAAAAGGCTTTAACGATTGGGATTAAGAGATCAGATTTTCGGGAGAGATTAATAGAGCTCAACTGGAGGAGTTAATCAAATTGCGAAGACGATTATTAAACCTTCATTAAAAAAATATTTAAAAACAAAGCCTGACAGAGATAAACAGGCAGCACCAATTCCAATATCCAAAAGGGCGAAGAGCTGAGGTCATATCTGGGAGAGCACATTCCGTGCTTCGGACGTATCACGCCTTCAGGAAAGGGGGCTCCCGAAATTAACCAATTAGAGGCCACGAGCCACCCTGGGGGCAGACGATGCTCGAAATAAATGCAGAGCAACGCGTGGAAGCACACCACAATGAGCCAATGAGAGGCCACGTGCCACCCTGGGGGCAGACGATGCTCGAAATAAATGCAGAGCAACGCGTGGAAGCGCACCACAATGAGCCAATGAGAGGCCACGTGCCACCCTGGGGGCAGACGATGCTCGAAATAAACGCAGAGCAACGCGTGGAAGCAAGTTACAATGAGCCAATGAGAGGCCACGTGCCACCCTGGGGGCAGACGATGCTCGCATTAAATGCAGAGCAACGCGTGGAAGCGCACCAGAATAAGCCAATGAGAGGCCACGTGCTACCCTGGGGGCAGACGAAGCTCAAAAAATGCAGAGTAACGTGTGGAAGCGCACCAGACATCCATGACATATCACGCCATATATGAATCATACAGAAACGTCAGCGAAATTGCAATTGCTAAATCAAGGTTGAAGTACTGATTAGGGCCGGTTGCACCATCGTATGTTAAATGAAGTGTTAGCTAACCTGGGGTTACCCATAAGCACGAGTTAACCTGAGGATTAACAGGTTTTCGTGGCGCCATTTCAGTACTATAGGGATTTTTAACCCTGCCTATTAGTAGGGTTAAGGTTAAACCATCGTTAACTGCTAACCTGCTGGGGTGCAACGCATTTTCCTTAGTAAACTAGAAGTTTACCTTGGGTTTTGTTTAACTTTTGTTGGTGCAACCGGCCCTCGCACAACCAATCCGGTTGCAATTTTCATGATTTTTAAAATTCATCAATAAAATCTAACTAATTCAATAAAATGTAATAATCGAGTGCCTAACATTGCGAATGATTAAATGTTCATTAATTCAATAAATAAAAATTAATTAAAATTCTTACAATATTTTTTACGACGTTCTTTCGATTTTTCTGTTACAGAACAGTACTTATGATGTATTTACAGCAACTCATCAGTGGACACTTGGGATAAACTACACGCTGGTGGAAATGCCAGTACAAATACACTGATTTGTGGCGATATTAGTTAAAAGTTTAGCAATATCCAAAACGACCACTATATGTCACTATCCATAGTGATATCACTAATGTTTTCAGTAGTGATGCACTATGCATACTGATGTCACTAAGCATACTAAAAAGTTTAGTGATATCCAAAAGAACCACTATATGTCACTAATGTTATTGTAGTGATGTCACTAATGTTACCGGAGTGATGTCACTAATGTTATCGTAATGATGTGACTAATGTTATCGTAATGATGTCACTAATGTTATCGTAATGATGTCACCAAGCATACTAAAAAGTTTAGTGATATCCAAAAGAACCACTATACATGTATGTCACTATCCATAGTGATGTCACTGATGTTATCGTAGGATATCACTAATGTTATCGTAGGATGTCACTAATGTTATCGTAATGATGTCACTTCGCATAGTGATTTCACTAAGCATACTGATGTCAGTAGTCCACATTATCACTATGGTCACACACTGATCCTTTCACCAGGGCAGAAACACAATTCGAGATCACTGATTATGTCATCAGCATCACGCAAATTAATCGTCATCAGCATTATGCAGATCAATCGCATTGACAGAATGGACTTTCTAATTTTGTCTTAAATCTTAATCTGCGTGTAATCGTCTATAAGTAATTAGACGAACAGTTAGTTCATCTTAATCCACTGCAAATTGGCCTCTTGGGCTAACCTTTGACACCAACTGCTCTCAACACAAACAAAACAAACTCTCGACTGAGCTCTCGAGTGTTTCCTCGCTTGTTGTCTATCTCGCTGACCCCTCCACGTCACCTCCGGTCAAAGGTGAAAGGCGCTCCACAGCCGCACTTCGACCCCTGCACCACGAGTAGTCAACATCACGTGGTCACTTCGGATGAACTTCAAAGTCTCAGAGTCTCCCAATTGGGGGAGAGAAGATTTCCCAGAATTAGGGGTAGTTCGTGGAATCCCGACTAATCCTCACATCAACACACACACACGCATACAGCATAGAAGTTTCAATTGTATTATATGAATTACATTTTAAAAAGGTGCCATACCATAAGGTCGTAAGTGCCAGACTCCCAAATTGCGTTTTTTCATTAGCATTATACAACGTATGTGCCATTCATCCGCCTGCTAGTGGTGAGGAGGGCGATTGGGACACCCCCTAGGCCACCCCCCCCTTGTGGAGGAAAAATGAAGAACTTTGCCTCCAATAGAGCGTAATGCTAATGTGAAACACCTGTTGAATCATAGAAACCACCAAACATTGTCGGAATTTTGATGAATCCCTCTAAATATGCGAATAGCCCCCTCTCGCACCCATTTTCAAATCATTCGCGTGGACTCGACAGCCAGCAAACCTCGGTAAGGTGGACACGAATAAAGGTTATTCAGTTTTGTCCCCTTAAATCACGTCGGTGTTTCTAAAAACACGTTTCGGAAGTGGGTTTTAAAACCTGGACGTTTAAAATGAAGTAATGAATGACGTTAATCCTACTTGCTACGAGAGAAGAGGGTGTTTCGAACGTTCACACGTGGTGCCATACGTTTGGCACATACGACTGTTCGGTAATATTCCGACTAAAAACGCAATTTTTCCACAAAGTTTTCGTTCATGTTTTCGAAATTAAACGTCATAGGTCTGGATTTATTGTCGTTTGAACGAAATCAGATCGGTACAATCAATATTTTTAACGAAACTATGCGGTTTTTTTCCGGTTGATTTTTGTTGGCACTTAGTAAGTTATGGTTCCACTCTGCACCGATGTTTTTCGTTAAAAAAGCATCTCTAATGGAGGGGGGGAATCATATAAAAAGTTTCACTCTTTACCTATCGTAGGCGTCGGCTGCCAGCAGGTTACCGGAAGCGTGGTCGGCGTTGACCACGTGACTTCCGGTGCCGTGGTCCCTCTTAAAGCGCTTGGGGTAATAGGGAATGCCATAGGGAATTTCGGAGCACGATTCCACCAGGGCAGTATCCAACATTTGCAGTAGGAACTCCACTTATGGTTGAGCGAAGGACACCCACGAAAAAATGTAAAAAAATGAAGTAAAATTGGGCCCCGAAAAAATAATAATTTAAAAAAAACTGACAGCGATCAGTGTTACCGAAAAAAATAGGCCTATTAAAAAATAAATTCAAGAAAAAAAAAAAAATCGATAAAACTAAAAACTGTTCACAGATCGAAGGACGGACGTTCAAGGCCTCGGACGAACGTCGGCAAATACAAATAAACAAAATTAAACACGACGAAATAGCGCTGTTTATACCCAAAAATAATTAAATTTTTTTTAAATCAAAAAAGTTAGGCCTATCTCGAAATTGCCAACAAAAAAAAACCGTTCGACATGAGCACGTGGGCTCAAGAGTTCGAATTGCGCGTGCAAATCGAAAACTAAAAAAATTTAAAAAAAACACCAGTAAACCACCGTGGAAAACGACGAAGTTGACGAATATAACGACGAAATCACTTGTTCAACGCCGATTTTAAGAAAAAACAACCGAAACTAATGTTGAAAATGCCTAAAAAAACTTCGGCCTTAACACCGGCTGGGTCCAGCGTTCGAATTGCGCGTGCAAAAGGAATACCAAAAAAAAAAACCACCAGTCAAATGCCGTGGAAAACGACGAAATTGACGAATAAAACGACGATATCACTTATTCAACGCCGAAAAAAAATTCACACACAAAAAAAAACAAATCCAAAACCAATCTCCAAAATACCGGAAAACTTCGGCATCAACCACAGACGGGTCCGAGCGTTCGTATCGCGCGTGCAAAACGAAAAAAAAAATTAAATTCCAAAGACGGCGGTCGACTAATCCCAATTTCAAGTTCTCCCAAGACGTCGTAGATGTTGAAAATCCCGTCAGGGTCAAGCCCCAGGAAGCGAAGTATCCAACAGATGAAAAAAAGGAGAAAAAACCAAAAAAACCAAAAACTTTCCGAAAAACGTTCAGCGTTGATATCCGAAGCGGAACGAAGAACGTTCGAAGACCGAGCTCCGAACGGCGCTCCGGCCAACGACCAGCAGCCGCTAGAAGTGTAGTGAAGTGCGGAGGTAGGGAGGGAAAAGAAGGTGAAAATGAAGTGTAGTGAAGTGCAACGCAGCGCCAGAAACCGACCACGAAAGCTGGCGCAAACGCACCCAGGCGAGGCGAGCGATCGAGAAGCGAGACTCGAAATGGGACGTAGAAAAAAATAATAACAACTAATATATAAAAGTAGCGGCAGCCCGGAGAAACACGACACTGCGGTCGAACAGAGTGCCACCACTTGCAGAGCTTTGGAGGCTGAGGAGGGAAGGGCGAAAAGTTCAAGGTCGAATGCCAACGGCGGCGAGGGTCGTCCACGAAGGACGACGCTACATCGATACTCTGAAGATTGCGAAGATATTAATGAGGAGGGTGGAGAAATGAGGACAAAAAGTTAATCGAGGTCGATCCCCATATTCGTGGAAATAATTTTTCCCAAAGCCCCCCCAAAAAAGATAAAAAAACACGTGATAATGAAACGCACTCTGCTAAAAAAAAATTACAAATTCGCTTCCCTGATTATCCTTGACTTTCCCTGACTTTTTGGAAATGTATTCCGTAGCAAAAACGAACGTCACAATTTCTTGAATAATTTCAGGGCACAATTGCATTCGTACCATAGTCTCGTTAAAATAAGAGTAGCCAGAACCTTAACCAATCAGAATGCGATGTGAAATACATGGACGAACATTTTTTTTCCTTCTAAAATTCAAACAAAATCCGTAATGACGTCATTTTCGAGCGGGTGAAGGCGGGGTCAGGGGCCGGCGGGATCCATGGGTGTCTTCCCCAAAATAAAATACGTATTTAAAATATAAAATGAACAATCACTCGTAATCTGCAATAACTACAATAATCACGGTTAATTGACTCCCTCCAAATTGAAAAAAAAAAAAAATTAAAAATTGCAATTTCATTGCAGGCAGGCAATCAACGCCACGGGTAGTCCTAATTATTGGTTATTATTATTATGATCATCATTAATGGTATTATTATCATTACATTACAGTATTTTTTTATTGTGGTTTTGACGATGCATTCACAAAAGTGACAAGTACGGTGTAAGCTTCTCCTGTTTTTTGTTTTATGACATTTTTTAAAAATCATGCCAATGAAATCTCCAGAAGACGGAGGTCGAAGGGGGAAAAGTCCTTGAATTTCTCAAACAAAATAAAATTCGCCTGGTGGTTTAACATCCAAGGTTTGATAAAATTTAAAAAAAAATAATAATAAAAAACTCAAGCGACTAACATCTGACATAAAAATGTCATCAATACAATTACGTTTGAACTCTGATATGAAAATGTTATCGACAGGGCTGAATGAAAACGGGAAATCAAGGACTTTTCAAGGCCTTGAAATCGCGATGTTTAGCGTGTGGCGTTCTGGACACATTTCAAACTGAAGTTTACAATTTAAAACAACATTCTACATAAAATCGCTGGTAATTTAGCCTAAAAAACTTAACTTTTAAAAAAATCATCTGTGATTTGTATTATTTACACAATAAAACAGGTGATACACACTTTAAACTAAATTTAAAAACTCAGGGAGTGTTATTATTTATATATTTACGAATTATTTTCAATAAATAATTATTTACGTTAATTCAAAGAGTTTCTAGACTTAACAAAAGTTTTTAAACAAATGGAAAATATAATAATACCATATTTACAAATTATTTATATAACATCAAAGAGTTTCTAGACTTAACAAATGTTTTTAAACATAATCAGGCATTATAATTATAATAAATGATACGATTTTTTTTATAAAAACCTTGTTAGGACAAATTAACACCACTTATGTAAAATAACTCTTTAAAACCATATATTATTCACATAAAATTGGCGATAATTTGGTGAATATTTTTCAGTAAATTTACAAACCTAACAAACTATTCTTTTTAAAAAATCATCAGCTATTACTATTATTCATAATTAATATTTCAACATAAAATTAGCGATAATTAGGTGAATATTTTTCAGGAAATTTACAAAATAACTCTTTATAACCAATTATTATTTTACAGAAAATTGGTGGTTAACAGTCAATAGCCATTTTTAAGAAAAAAAACATGTATTATTTTAACATAAAATTAGCGATAATTTGGTGAATATTTTTCATAAAACTTACAAACCTAACAAACTATTCTTAAAAAAAAAAAAACTCATCAGCGATTACTATTATTTTCAATTATGTTTTTACGTAAAATTGGGAATAAACAGTTTCTAGTGCAGCCTAAATTTTTTTAAAAAATTATTAGGCCTTATTATTTCTTGTTAATATCATTTTTAAATGCCTTGTACTTAACTAAATTCACCAAATGAGTTTATTAAAAGTACGAAAATAAACGAGTTTAACGCTAATTTAATTAGCTTAAATGACTTTTAGACATCTTTAACGACCTCAATTAAGATCAAGGGATTTTTCAAGGACTATGTAAGAGCATATTTTCGTAAAGATTACTAATTGAAGTCAAAAACGAAAATGAAAATTTAGCCTTGATAGCCCTCGTCTGTGCGTTCCACTGACCGCTGGTCAAGCGCTATTACGTCTTTTCAATTTTTATTTTTTAGTCTCCCAAGGCTTTACTTTTAGGGTTTTGTGGGCTCGAATTACACAGGAAGACTGATCATTGGCCACCGGTCAGTTCCAGCACTGACCAATTCAGACCATATTCACACTAAAATAATATTTACATAAAATTAAAAGTGTTTCTAGACTAACAAACGTTTTAACATAATTTGGCATTATAATTATAATAATAATAGATATGATTTTTTTGAAATTGTTAGGGCAAATTATCACCACTTACGTAAAATATGAACACTTTAGAACCAATTGTTGTTTCACAGAAAATTGGTGGTAAACAATTAGTAGCTTAACAAACATTTTTTAAGAAAAAAAAAATTATTATTTTACATGTAACTGGTGATAATTTGGTGAATATTATTATAAGAAGTCGGGAATAAACAGTTATTAACTATTGTTTTAATTAATTAACTTGATGAAGCTCTATACGTTTAACGGTCAATCTGACCAATTGACCATCAAAGAAAAGGCCTTTATGGACGACCCTCGACGCCGAAATTCCAGATATGACGTCATTCACCCTATGGGCATCCCATTGACGTCACCCACCCCTCTTATCTCTACTTCCTCAATTAACGATGAGAATTGACCAATCAGATGCCGGTTTTTTATCTTCGGTTTTTCCCCCCACTGAAATTCACGACTATTTCCCAGAAGAGGGGGTCAGTGGTCAGCTAGGGTCATTTTCCAAAAAAAAAAAATTAAACAAAAAAAATCCCTTCTTCGTCTAAAAATGGGTCAACAACTAAAAACGAAAAGCAGTGACAAATTTGTATTGAATTTATTAAATTGATTTTTTTTTGAAATTTCAATTATCATAAAATCTACAATATGATAAGTCCTTTTTTCAATTTTTTCATTTTGGGAAAAAACATTTACAAATTTAGAGTTCGATATTTTTTTTTAATTGATGTTTTTTTGGAATGACAATTATTAGTCCTTTTTGAAATTTCTGTTTGATAAACATTTAGAAACGTTAGAAAACAATTAGTTTGATGAATTTTTTTGAAATTTCCATTATCATAAAATCTACAAAAAGTCCTTTTTCAATTTTTTTTTGGGAAAAAACATTTAAAAACAAGGAGTTCGATATGTTTTTTAATTGATGTTTTTTGGAATGTATAATTATTAGTCCTTTTTGAAATTTTTGTTTGAAAAACATTTAGAAACGTTAGGAATCAATTAATTTGTTACATGTAATTATCGAAATCAATTTCAACTGATTTTAGAGAACTAAAATAACCTTTTTTTAAAAAAATATAATCTGTATATCTATAACCTGATTTAATATAAAAATTATAATCAAACAAATTCAATGGAATTTAACATTGCAAATCTCTAAAACAATTTAAAATGGTCTTAATCACGAATTTTAAAAATATGAAGGAAAAAACAGACCAAATTTATTTCTTTTTTTTAAAAAAAACAAAAAAAAACATTTTAGAACTGAGGTGTTAAAAACTTAATTTTTGCTACTTTAGTGTCCTAATTGAATCCCAGTAATTCGACCAAAGAATTTTTCAATGTCACTGGAATCGTTATACTAATAAGAAATTTTCAAGGTGCTTTTCTCACCCTTAAAAAAAAAGCTCTTAAAATTCCTTCGTGACCACGCCCACTTTCATAGCGACGCCTTAAATTTACAATCTCAAAATTCGGAGCTAAATTAGCGATTTAAAATCAACTTCATTATGCAAACGATCAGGTTTTGCATTTATTAGAAAGCAGGAAGTAAGAAGTGCCAACAATTTTAAAATGTCAAAAAATCCCTCAAAATGGCCTCTCAAGACAGTGCTTTATGGACGACCCTTGTGATAGTCCGTCACATTGTTTTAAAATACATTGTTTAAAATTTAAGTAAAACAAATGTTGAAAACAATCATGAAACAATGTACACTTTCAATAACCGGCATTTGGTTTTCTTTTCTTCAAAAATTTACTATTAAAATTACACTAATCACGAGTGATTGTTTATAAAACATTGTTTCGATTTTTGAAATATTTGAAACAATGTTTGAATTCGTTTTTTCGGTAATAATAATAAATCTACAACAACTTCCAATTTTCCTGTATATATAATATGCTTTGAGAATATTTCTTTAAATATTCCAAATGTAAAATATATTTTCTTACTTTAGAAAAAAGTATATTTCTAAATTCGCATTTCCCGCCAAAAATGCCACGCAGAAGTTCATAAATTATTAAAATCATGACAACATTTAACGAAACATCAACTTCTCCAGCCTAATGTTTTTTTTAAATACACATTTTCCCAAACTTTCTCAAAATATTATTTTTCAAAACAACATTTTCATTTCGAACAATTCCCCTTAAAAATGTCCTATCTAAGATTTTAAATTAACTGTGTTTCACAACCATAAGCGCTGAAGCTCCTACTGCTTTCATGTATCTAATTTTGAGTAAAATTTTATATATTTTTAATACTTAAAGTATCATTTTAAAAGCTCATAATGGGAGTGTTCATTTATTGCCTTTTCTTTTTCGGCCAAAATTCTCCAATTCGTAACTTCAAAAAGTTATTTTAGGATGAGGACACCCGAGGGGGTTTCCGAACCCCAAAAAACCCAGGGGTTGAACACAAATTCGGCGAAATTAACCAAGGTCAATTTGGTCTTTTTTTTCAAAGAATTTCAAAGAAAAAAATATGAAAAATAATCACACTCAACAAAAAAAAAATGTTGGCAGACGCTTGTAAGGGCACACCAACTCAATAACGTAGAAAAATTATAAAAATTACAAACAAATTCGTTTTCCCCAAAAAACCATCCACGCAGTTCGCCTCACCACCGCCAGGTGGCGCCGAGCGCTCAGATTCAATTTAATTTAAGGAAATACATTTTTTTAATAAAAAAAATATATTATTTCGGCTTACCTGGAGGGGGTTGTGCAGGGAACGTTTGGACTGGACGGACCCACAATCCTGAAAAAATTAAGAGAATTTTTTTTATTAAAATTATCCCAAATTTCAGTTACAAAAAAGGACCGATTTCCGGTGGCGCCATCCAGCGGCGCCGCCGCGCAACGCCCATTTTTGATATTCGATTCCAAGCCTCAATTTTGCCAAATAATATCAGTTATAATAATAATAAATAACGTTATCGGCGAATGAATGGACTGATTATGATAACTATCTAAACCAGTTGGAAGCGGAAGCGAAGGCGACCGAATCTGGTTTTTGCAGTTTCCTCGAATAAAAATTAAAACCCCAGACGATCTACCAATTAACGTTAATTAAACATTTCAATCACGGCCTAATCAACCTAATCAACATCTGGAAACTGAGACGACAGCGGACGGATTCGATTGGTCAGCGCCGGACCAGTGACGTCATCTTGACCTCCTTCGAACGAACAAAATCACTTATTCGGTTGGGTTTTCAGTTTTTAGTTTTCAGTTTTTTTTAAAATTAAAATAACGGGAGATAAAAAAATGCAAAAAAAGCATTTTCATAAACCGATTTTCAAACTAGTATATTTTTATAGGACGTCGCCTGTTGCACGTAATAACCAGTAGATGGCGCTCGTTCCATGACCAATTAAATTACCGTGAGCATCAGGGACTGTTAAGCTAAAATTACCTACCATGCCTAATTATGGTGGAAAATTCATGTATATGACGTCATATACATATTTGCCCCAACCTGACATACTCCCCACACATACATCATAAATGTGTGACATCATACAAATATGCCCTAACCTGGCACCTTTCCCCATATATGACGTCACGTATATGCCCACATCTGGCACCCTCCCCATATTTATGATGCCAAATACATTTGTCCTAACCTGGCACCCTACAGACAATTATGACGTCATACATATGGCACCCAGGACCTACGTTTGGGGGTGAGAACCAAGTTATTTTTTCGGATTTCTTATAGACGCCATAGGCGACGATTTTGAAAAATTCAGGTACTTGCCGGACGACCCCCGGCGCGTCTTAGAATTCGAACGTCAAAAATAAAAATAAAAAACATTCTAGAATTCTAACGTCAAAATTTAAAAAACATTCTAGAATTCTACCGTTAAAATTAAAAAAACATTCTAGAATTCGAAAGTCAAAATTTAAAAAAAGATTCCAGAATTCTAACGTCAAATTTTTTTAAAAAAGATTCCAGAATTCGAACGTCACACAATTAAAAAAAAAGATTCTAGAATTCAAACGTCAAAATTAAAAAAAAAAAGATTCTAGAATTCGAACGTCAACATTTTTAAAAAAAGATTCTAGAATTCGAAAGTCAAAATTTAAAAAAAGATTCTAGAATTCGAACGTCAACATTTTTTAAGAAAGATTCCAGAATTCGAAAGCCAAAATTTAAAAAAAGATTCCAGAGTTCGAAAGTCAAAATTTAAAAAAAAGATTCTAGAATTCGAACGTCAAAATTTAAAACAAAAGATTCCAGAATTCGAACGTCTAATTTAAAAGAAAAACATTCTAGAATTCGAACGTCAAAATTTAAAACAAAAGATTCCAGAATTCTAACGTCTAATTTAAAAGAAAAACATTCTGCAATTCGAACGTCGAAATTTAAAACCGGGATTCTAGAACAAACGTGTTTTTTTTAATTTTTTTTTTTTTAAATGGAGCGCGGTTTCCGCACGAAAGGAATTGCGAGGTTGGATTTTGGTTTGCAGCTCCGCTAATTTTCTTATTATTTACGATTAGTTTTTGGCTTCAAGGGTCGCTGCTCTGGGTTGGGATGAAAACACCGAGCCTTGAGCTCCGTTATTCATAACTCATAAGACAGCGTGAATGACAGCGGATGAAGGAGAACAGCCTTTTCAGGACGAAACGAACCAAACGCAATTATTTCGTCAAAAAATATGACTTACTGATATGTACTGATATCTGTATGAACCGTACTGATACCAGTACAGAAGTACTGATCGGCATATCCTTTATACGTCAGTACAGATGAACAGATGTAGTTTAAGTAAATGTAGTAAAAGTGTAGGAGGCCAAAGTATAAAGGATAAACCCCCCAAAACGAGGCTTCCATGCATGGCAACCTCCTTCGAATTATTCAGGCGGATTTTTCAAATCTCTTAATTATTTTTTTAAAATATATATATAAATAAAAAGGTGCATTTTTTAAAAATTATAAACGAGCCGAAACCCTAGTGGACGACTAATTCTACATAAGGAAAAATAAATTGAGCAATTATTATAATTATTTAAAGCAAAAAATATGCGAGTAATATTTTTTGCATATGGTGGGCGTGCTTTTGGCTCATCCTTGACCCATTCCAGCGATCGGTTTGTTAAGTTGGATTACAATTTTTTGAGGAAAAATTATTAAAGAATAATATAATCTTTTCGTAAAATAATCAAAGAGGAAATTTTGTGTTACAAAAAGTATACTGTATTTTCCTTAACAATATACAAATATACTGATACTAGTAAATGAATTCGAAATGGAAAATTTTCCCAGATTAAGAAAAGTCCAGTGTATTTCCAGGCGGAAAATTCAGCGTAATCGGTACAGTAGATATCGGTACAAATATACTGATATCAGTAGTCCCAAAAACCACTATGATACTGATATCGGGAAATTCTGGGTTTTGAGCTGTGATCCTGGAAATGTACTGGACTTGTTTTTGTTTTTTATAATCTTGGAAAAAAAATTTCGATTTCGAATTCATTTTAGAGAAAAAGTATCGTTAATGAATATATCAGTACGTAATTTTACACTGATAACAGTATCATTCTATGCTGACATCATTATAACAGTAGTGAAATCACTGTTTTTATGCTGATATCACTATATACACACACTGGTTTTTGGGACTACTGACATCATTCTATGCTGGAAACAGCGATTTCACTACTGTTATAATGACGTCAGTATATAATGATACTGATATCAGTATAAAATAATATTATCTTTTTTCCTTAACGCCAATTTTCCTCGAAAATGAATTAGAAATCAAAAAAATTTCCATGATTAACAAAAACCCAGGATTTCCTGCCCAGTCAGTGACCACTGTCCACTCACGGTGTCCAAAACACAGGTTTTCGAAATGAAAGCATAATAATAGAATGAATAAAATTGACCAAAAAAAAAAAAAAACACAACATAATTCATCCCTCCTGAATCCGGATTTGCATCTTGTTATTTCGAGCACGTCCTTTTTAATAAGGTTGTGTCCATTCTGTCCATTCCCAAGACCCGTTTTCGTTCATTTTGTTTTTAACTATTTTTTTTTTTTTTTTTTTTTTGGTAGTTTTCTAAATCGAGCAAAACTGACATCAGTACAAAAAACTGTCATAATAACAATAGGCGCTGATGTGGGGGGACGCGGAATCAAAATTTTTAAAAAAAGCGACGGAGTCGTTCGGCGCCATCGCCGACTGGCCACTGGTCAGTCCAAGGCCAGTGGCCGAGATGACGTCACTGCTGACGCAAATGGCCAATGGTCAACGACTTGGGAAGAATGGTAGGGGAAATACTCGTTTCCGGCACATAGAAAGAGATTTTTAATTTTCAGGTGTCATTGTTTCAGCGGTTTGGGTTACGGACGGAATTTTCAAGGACTTTTCAAGGACTTTAACGTCATTAACGACTTACGGCATATGGGTTTTTTTTTTAGCATGTTAACAAGGTTGAAAAGATTTAGTTAAATAAAATCCCCTGAATTTCCCCAAATTATTGACATTTCTTTCATTGCAACCTGCATTAAAATTATATTTTCCTGACTTTCCCTGGTTTTCCAGGTTCAACGGGAACACTCGCTTTGAACGAAAAATGTCGAGTAAAAAAAGTTAAAAAATTGTGCCAAAGGCGTTCCCCTCTTTATTTAAAACTTTTGTTATTATTGTTGTTGTTTTGATATTTCCCTGACTTTCCCTGACACTTAAAAAACATTCTGCTCTAGTAATTTGTTGGCAATTTAAGTTTTTATCAGTAAAAATCAACAAAAATATTACATTTTTCTATTAATGAACAATTCCAGGTCAGGGAAATTATTATGAGTTGCTCTAACAACTCGTAAGAGATTTCCCTGACTTTCCACGACCATTTTTCCCTACTCTGATTTTCCCTGACTTTCCAGGTGCGCACGAACTGTTAAATATAGGATTTTTTCGAACATATATAGGATAAATTGTTGTATTTTTTTCCATTTTGAATTTCATTCGCTGCTGCGTTTATCTTTTTAACACATTTTCAAAAATAATTCCAAATTCAAAAATCCCGACTATTTTACAGAAAACATTTTCGAGAATTCATTTCGAATTATGCATTTCGGCATATATTTTTATTACAGAAAAATGGCATGGGGAATTCGAAGTGATGGAACAAAAAAATTAAAAACAAAGATCACAAATCATGGATTTTCGAATAAAATTCATTACAAATTTGGATATCATTAAGTATAGGAAAGTCGTAGGTGAACAATTTCAAAAACAAAATTAAATAAAAAAATTATGGATTTTACCGTATAATTCGCTAGAGAAAAGCACTGAGGAATATAAGTGTTTTTTTTTATAAAAAAAAACCCTTAAGTATCGATCCAATAATTTGGGGTAAAATTCCTGCACAAAATTTGCTTTTGAAATATTACGAATTAATGGAACGAAGAAATGATACCTATAATTTGTCAAAATCTAAGCAAAAACTAAATAATGACTTCGTAAAATTGATTAAAATATAGGATAATAAAGGATGTTTTACTGAAATACAGGATATTTTTGCTGAAATATAGGATATTTTTGCTGAAATATAGGAAATATAGGATATTTTTGCTGAAATATAAGAAATATAGGATATTTTTGCTAAAATATAAGAAATATAGGATATGTTTGCTAAAATATAAGCAATATAAAATATTTTTGCTAAAATATAGGAAAATATAGGATATTTTTTGCTAAAATATAAGCAATATAGGATATTTTTTGCTAAAATATAGGAAATTAGGATATTTTTTGCTGAAATATAGGAAAATAAAGGATATTTCGCTAAAGTATAGGAAGATATACGATATTTCGTTAAAGTATAGGAAAATATAGGATATTTTGCAAACATATAGGAAAATATAGGATATTTTGCAAACATATAGGAAAATATAGGATATTTTTTGCTAACATATAGGAAAATATATGATATTTTGCTGAAATATAGGAAAATATAGGATATTTCGCTAAAATATAGGAAATATAGGATATTTTTTGCTAACATATATGAAAATCAAGGATATTTTGCTGAAATATAGGAAAATAAAGGATATTTTGATAAAAATATAGGAAAATAAAGGATTTCATCGGGGTGGGGAATAAAAATCAACACAAAATTCGCATAAAAAACAAAAGTGCAAAATTTTCCCGTAGATTATTATTTTTTTTTTAAATTGCAGGAAGGCAACATTTCTTCTTTTTTTAAAACGGATTTGATATCAGACTTACATTACGTCTCTGCCAGGGTCCTTAGTAAGCTCTGTCAGGGTGGGTAAAGCGGGGAGGGCCTCGCTATACTCATTAAATGGGAGCAATGACGTCACGCTGTTCGGATATATAACAAAATTTGCGATATTTAGGCGAAAATTTATCATCCCCCAGAAAATTAAAAATGAAGATAAAAAACGACGGACTCAAGGGCATTCGAAAATAGTGAAATTAAAATTAAAATGGAAAATTTCAAATTAAAAAAAAATATATATATATATATAATAAAAAATTTTAAAAAAATTAATAAGAACCAATTTTCGATGAATTAACTTGTCACGATAAATCAACAAATTTCGACACATTTCGATTAATGCACATAGATTTTTTTTAAAAAAGTAATAACGAAAAAAAGTAGTAGAGAAATTAGGACGGTCAATCGAGTTGACCGCCGGCTTGACCACTTACCCGTTTTCGCTGTCTGGTTCCTGTTTGAAAACCGGAAGTGTAGGTAAGGCAAGGAGGGCTTCGCTATAAACGAAAAAAAAATTACAAAAAAAATTAATATATTTCTCATTTCATACGCAGAAACGACCCAAATTAAAAATAACTTTTTTAGGTAAATGAAAAAAAAGTATTAATTTTTTTCATTTATCAAAAAAGGTATTTTTCGTACATTTCTGAAATAATCATCGAAAAAAATCAATTGTTTTTCTGAATTTATCCGATTTTTTTCTTAAAACTGAAAAATTAATGCCTGTTTTCAGTAAAATAATCCTTTTTTTAAAAAAAAAAAAACGCATTACTTTTTCTGTTACCAAAAAATTTGCCGCTGAAAACGACACTTATGTGGATTATTTTAATGAAAATAAATGCTTACTATTTTAATTTCAGGACTCAAGTTTCATGAATTTAAAATAATCGTTGAAAAAATAAGCATTACGTTTTCAGTAGACACTTTTGGGTAAATGAAAAAAACTAATAATTTTTTTAAATTTCAAGGATCTAAAATAATAGGTGGAAAACATAAATTTATTTTTCTGAAATTACTCTGAAAAATTAATGCGGTTTAACACTTTGCCACTGAAAACAATACTTATGAGGATTATTTTACTCATAATTTACCCATTTCAAGATCAATTTTTCAACAACTGAAAAATATTATACGGATACCAATATTATTCTAAACTGATATCAGCATAATCTTAGCGATATCAGTATAATTCTATTATGATTTCACTATATATACTGGTTTTTGGGACTACTGATATCACTATTATACTGGTTTTTTTAAGACTACATACATCAGTATTATACTGGTTTTTGGGACTACTAATATCATTATGCTCAGTGATATCAGCATAATGGTGGTTTTTGGGAATACTAATATTAATATGGCTAATGATATCACTATTATACTGGTTTTTTTAAGACTACTTACATCAGTATTATACTGGTTTTTGGGACTACTAATATCATTATGCTTAGTGATATCAGTATTACAGTGGTTTTTGGGACTACTAATATCAGCAGGCTTAGTGATATCAGTATTACAGTGGTTTTTGGAACTACTAATAACACCACGCTTAGTGATATCATTATTATAGTGTTTTTTGGAACTACTAATATCAGCAGGCTTAGTGATATCAGTATTACAGTGGTTTTTGGGACTACTAATGTCAGTATGGTTAGTGATATCAGTATTATAGTGTTTTTTGGAACTACTAATAACACCACGCTTAGTGATATCAGTATTATAGTGTTTTTTGGGACTATTAACTTAACCACGCTTAGTGATATTACTTCATTTTTTACCAATATCAGTAGGCCTATATTTGTACTAATACATACAGTACTGATTGTACTGATCTATTCACCAAGGTGGGGGACACACCCTGTATATATATATTAAACCGAATAAATAATTACACCTGGCATTTATTTATTTGTTTTGTTAAGGATATCACCGTAACATATTATTTTTCCTAAACGATCACGATGCCAATTTATCCAATTAAGTCATTTTCAAGAACTTGAAAATTCGGTGCCGAAAACTTCCACGACCTCAATTAATGACAAAACGATCCCACATTCATTGAATTTCAAAATAATAATAATTAAGACGACCATTATTCAAATTGCGATACACGCCTCGTATCGAAATCAATTGAAGGATATCATCAATAAGCGATAATGACGTCAGCGCCCATTGAAATTCGTCAACGAGGCGTAGCAAAAAAAATATATATAATTATTAAAATGCGGCAGCTTTGAAATAAACTTTTAACCTTTTTTAAAAAATAAATGTGATTTCAAAAGAAGCCGCATTGGAAATCGCGGTGAAAAATGAGGTAAGGATATTCACGTAAGAGGATAAAAAAAATAATTGAAGAAAAAAAAAACGTTTCCGACCTTGGCAACATTATTACACAATTGCATAATGGCTACATTACGGCAATAAATACCACTGGTTTTTTTAAATAATAATAATAATAATACGGGTAAAAACGAGAAGAGGAAATAAGCCTGGAGAAAAGTTCGGTAGGCGATTATCTACACAGTATTTTTATACTGATATCAGTAAGCTTGTTTGTGGGACTACTAATATCAGTGGTTTGTGATATCAGTATTAGTGTTTTTTGGGACTACTAATATCAGTACGCTTAGTGATATCAGTATTACATCGGTTTTTGGGATTACTAACATCAGTGGTTAGTGATATCAGTATTATAGTAATTTTTGGAACTACTAATATCAGTATGCTTGGTGATATCAGTACTATAGTTTTTGGGACTACACGTACTAATATCAGCATGGTTAGTGATATCACTACAGTTTGTTTTACTAATATCAGTATATCTGCACTGATATCTACTGTACTGATAATACTGATATTTTCACCATGGCAGGATGCTACACCAGCTGCAAAATGGCCATCCTCATAAAACGCCAATTTTATTAACTTAATGCCCGATTGCACCAACAAATGTTAAGCAAAACCCAAGGTAAAGCAGGTTAGCAGCTAAAAGGCAAGGCTAACCTGATAATAATAATAATACAGTGTACTAATAAATGTTTATTTCCATATGAAAAACAGGAAAAGATGAGAAAAAAGTGGTTTATAATAAAAATGGAGGATTGATCGGATGAAGTTATTTACGGACTTCATAGATGTTTACTAAGCAACAAATGATGATGATGATAATGTAAAATTCAACGCACGCATTTATCCTGGCCACTTTTCGAGGAAAACAATATAGGAAATATTGGAATTTTTTTTTTCAACAAATATAGAATAAATCATCCATCTTATTCGTTTTAAATGACATTTCACTGCTGGGGTGATTTTTTTGAAAAATATTTTCAAACATAAGTCCAAAAATCGAAATTGCCAATTATTTTCCAGATAAAAAAAAAGTCGAAAATTCATTCGCAAATTATGCATTTTTAGCACATATGTCTTTTTCTATGAAATGGCTGAGGAACATCAAGTAATGTAACGCTTATAGCACAAAAAAAATTGTGGAATAAAATGCTGTACAAATTTGGATATTATTTGGATTTCTAAAAATTAAATTAGGAATTTTGCCGTATAATTCGCTAAAAAAAGCAGTACTGTGGAATGAAGGGGGCTTTTTTTTAAAACAGTGATTATCAACCCAATATTCTAGGCAAAATTTATGTACAAAAATCTTAGAAATTTTATGAATTAATAGAACGAAGAAATGCTACCAACAATTCGTAAAAAAATTAAGAAAATGCAAAATAATGACTTCATGATATGATTAAAATAAGATATTTTGCTAAAACATAGGAAAGTTAGGGATAAATGAACAAAAAAATAGGAAATACAAGATTTATAGGCTGTCTGAAATGCCTGTATTTCATTGTAATGTAATTTTTATCAAAATTCCTACAATGGTACAATCCGCCCTTAAAGAGTTTTTATTGACTTCTTCGTGGATGCAAAATTTTTTTATTAATATTTAAATTTTTTCAGAGCAATTTTGAAAAAAAGAAAAAAATATTTAAAGTGCATTTTAAAAATTAGCTGGTTTTTTTGCGTTTTATAAATATTATTACAAAAATTTGTTACTATATAATTTGAGCATAATTTTTTTTAATGTTTTAGCTATAAAATTAGTTTTTAGTGAACGAGAATTGTTTATTGGTAAAATGGGTATTTTTAATTTTTTTGTTTTGCTTAAATAAATTTTGCATAAAAATTATGTTTTTTTACGCTTTATAAATATTATTACAAAAACTTCTTACTATATCAAGTATATATATTTTTTTAAAAAAAAGTAAGTTTTCAGTTATAAAATTAGTTTTCAGCTATAAAATTAGTTTTCAATAAACATGAATTTTGTTTAGCGGTAAAATGGGTATAAATTTTTTTTTTGCAAAAAAAATACAATTGCTAAGAAATTACTAGAGCTGAGAAAAACTAGTAACCTGCTATTAATTATGAGAATATTCCCTTTGATGATTTTGCTACAGTATATATATATATTTAAAAATAATTAAGTTTGATGTTGGGAAATGATTTCGTAAATATTAGCTAACTGTGGAGGTGCACAAGTATAGAACGAAAATTTATTTATTTATAAATATTAGTATTTTCCTTTCATTTTACTGATGAAAGTACAAAAACTTCAAATAAAAGGCCTAAAGGTATTGTTGCTCTTTCACGTTCACAGATGGCAGCACCGTAGGCGCCTTGTTAAGGTGCTAAAAACGAAATTTCAAAGACTGGTTCCGTATTAGAAGACTATATTCAAAGTTTAGGAGTTTAATCGTTTTACATCTGCATTCAATTGACGTTCGTTAATAGTGAGAATGGAAAAAAAAATCATAATAAAAAATAATCTCGGCTCAACAACCTTGAAAGTCTGCGTCGAAAAGGGCGCAGCTCGGCAACAAGTGGTCGACCAATCAGAAAGCGGAGCTCGCGGCCATCTTGGCCAATCAACAGGTGCGACACTCGGGTAGAGAAATTCACACCGGAAGTACGATTATGTCGAGCCCGAAATATATTTTAAAAGTATTATACATTTTTTGTACAATGTTTTCATAATAGTTTAAGATATCTGTCAGAATATATTTTAAAATACATTGCACGTAATATAATTAACAAAATATAGGCTAATAAAAGTAAAAACGTTGGGCTATCATTTTTTAATATTTTTAATCAAGAAATTTTTCAAAAAAAAAAAAAAAACTAGGAGCACATATCCACACGATGTTTGGATTTATTTTTTAAAAAAAATATATGGGATAAAATGTGACGAAATAACAGAAAAATATACCCCTTAATATACCAGAAATATGAATTGAGACTTTTGGTATATTGTGTAAATTATATCACGCGCAGTATATTTTAAAAATAATTCCTGTCATATATTTTAAAACTACTATATATTTTCTGTACAATGGCATTAAACAGTTTTCACAATAGTTTTAACATATTTGTGAGAATGTAATTTAAAATATATTGCTCGCAATATATAATTTACATAATATACTACAAGTTCACGATATTTAATGATATTTCATAAAAATCCACGATATTTCTGGGTATATTTCTCACTATATTTTGTCACAGTTTGCATTTTGAAACATTATGAACACCATGCGGGCAAGGAATTTCCCTGACTTTCCAGTAAAATCTTGACTTTTTCATGACTATATTTCTCTTCCCTGACTTTCCAGGTGTCTGGCGAGTTTCAGCTCTCGAGAGGCTACCTTTTCACTCTCAGCTCTCAGACAACAACAACAACAACAACAGCAAATGTGTCATTGTCACGATAATCCCACGTCTGTCGGGGCCTCCCCCTTAATTCCCCCCCCCCCTTAAATCTAACGTTCGGATTTATTGCCAAAAATCCAATAAATAATAAATAACAAGGACCTCGAAGGAGCGAAACAAGAGAAGAACGAAATTGAAACCGTAATAAACACGCTATACAAACATAATCGCAATTGACGATGGGGGGAGAAATGACGGAAAAACAACAACCACTGACGTCCGCAGGGGGGCGCCTCGGGTGGGACCTCGAGCCGAAAACAATACACCCCCCCCTCCCCACCCTCACAAAGCTCCGAGAGCTACGTGTGATGTCGGTGGCGCAACCACTAAAACACCACACGATTTAAAAAAATAACTTTTAAAATAAACGAAATTCCCTGACTTTCCCGGGTTTTTCCATGACCCATTCTGAATTTTTCCACGGGCAGGTCAAAAGTGAACTTTTCGGTGCCATTAATTCACAAATGCACTTTCTCCGACTATCCCTGACCAACCAAGGTTTTGGAAATAACCCTGACTTTCCAGGTTTCATCAGGATTCTCACTGACTTCGATTCCCTGACTTTCCAGGTCCGCACTGATCTGTTGATACTCTAGACCAACCGATGGTTCCAGTATTTCAACACAGGTGGGCAAACAATTTTCCCCAGATTTGAAATTTAGGACTTTTTTAGATTAGATTTCAAGGACTATTTAAGGACTTTTTTTTTCTTCAAAAAAAAAAGGTGATATTGTCAAGATGCGTTATTCTGTTCCTTATTCAAAATAAACAACGACTTTAGTTTGGATCAATCTTCATTTTAAACGAAGGGCAACTTCTTTTATAACGGTTTCAGTGTTGAAGATTCTTAGGCAGTTTTAGGACTTTTTTAAGGAATATCAAGTACTTTTCAGGACAAATGTCAGAGACCCCTGCAGTTTCGCACAGACTTTAGTAGTAGTCAAAGAGCTAAAGTACCAGGGAAATGTTTGAGAAACTCCCAAGATTTTTGCAACACGTAGTTTTATAGCTGATCAGGAAGGAAGTTGCTTGATCATTTGATTGATCGATCATTGATCACCGAATGGCTCACCTCATGTTGTAGCTGGCCGTTCCCAGTTCGATTCCCAGACCGGAAAGACTGTCGTCGAAATCGGCCGCTAGGCTGCCGTCGATTTCGTCTGTCCTCCAGTTCGCCATTTTGGTCGTGGAATCTGGAAGAAAACAAAAACGAACAAATTATTGGGTTGAGAATAAAACCACATAAAAACCATGTTTACAAAAAAAAAAATCACAAAAATATGCGGTTTAGGCTAAGACTAGACTGGGCGTCCTTCGAAACGTCCTCGAAAGTGCCAGACAAACTGACGGGTCAGTGAATTTTCCAGAGGAAGGGCGCGGAAAAGGGTGTCTGAAAATTGTTTGTCCATTTGAGAGCTGATCCTGCGTGAGAGCACACTCAACCACCAGACAGGTTGGAATTGAGTGAGAGCACTCTCAGCCACCAGAGACAGGTTGGAATTGAGTGAGAGCACTCTCAGCCACCAGAGACAGGTTGGAATTGAGGGAGAGCACTCTCAGCCACTAAAATCATGTTAGAATTGAGTGAGAGCACTCTCACCCAACCAGAGACAGGTTGGAATTGAGGGAGAGCACTCTCAGCCACCAGACAGGTTGGAATTGAGTGAGAGCACTCTCAGCCACCAGAGACAGGTTGGAATTGAGGGAGAGCACTCTCAGCCAC
>JAQIXS010001754.1:0-27201 GCA_034700785.1 Rossiulus vilnensis | reverse complement strand
CGTCTAATATTTTTATCCAGGTTTCAATCAGAGTGTCTAATTGTAAGAAAAGAAATGCCATGTGGTGAAGGGTGAAGGAGGGGGGGGGAAGTAAGTAAGGAGTTGAAATCCGTATGCTTAATTTATCAAGCGGCTATTACCTTAGTCATTCATATAAACATTAATACCCCGTTCCCACAAACCCATCCAACATGACAATCGAAAGTTATGATGCGTTTCTAAGGTTTCTTACCTTTCCCAGACAGTTGCCCTTAAAAATTTGATAGAGATGCAGATTCTTCGCGTCCAGATTAAGTTCCACATGATTGGATCTCGGTTTGTCGTAATGATGGCTGCTAGTGGCGAAATGTTTTCGAACCCAGTGTCCGGGCTTGTACAATTCCTTCAGTTTCATACTCGATATCCAACGTTCATCACTTTGGGATTTAAATTCGCCACTCGATCCTAGGGATCCACACGTTCAGAGCTGTCCAAGGATGTTGATGCAATGCTAAAGCACCATCACGAAGACACCCCGAATCCCTGATCGCGAGGTTTGATCATGGACCACTGGATTAATCCGATCAGATTACTTTTCTTCGTCATACTGCATTAATTGGATAATCCCTTCTCCTTCTTAGCAGCTGAGTTATCGCGAGCATCATCGCCTACTTGTTTTCTCGATGTAGGTTTCTGTATTGCGGCGCTGCGTTTAGGGTGGACCCACCTGAAGAGGATTTTCATTCGCCGAGTTTTTTGTGGTATTTATTTATTCAAATGAAATGGAGGGCAAAGAACTAAACAATAGATCATGCGCAACCATGAACCAATGAGAAGGAAAACGGGCGAGACTTCTTTCATCAGTGATAATCTTAGCTTTTAGTTTGGAGAAGTAATTAATGCATCTGCTATGGTCAAGTTTTAATTGTGTTAATTTGGAAACATTTGCACGGTACAAGTACATGATCTCAATAGAACGTTCTTTAATGATTTCGTCACGCGTGATCGTTTTCGTCCGAGCGCTGCTGAATTAATTCATTACTTTATCTGAAATATAACATTTTATCCAACCGAAATAAGAAACTGCTTGAGGGAAATAGTTATCGGCCTCTGGGGAGGGTAACTCATTATGTCAAGATCAAAGATCGACGGGTTATGAATAAAACAAAGTGGGGTTTTAATATAGTAAGTGTTTTTATTTATCAAAAATAATTGTTTAGGTTTGGAAACATTTAATTGCAATCGGTTTATTGAACCCATTAAGCCATGCATTTCTTGGAATTATTTTAACAAGATCTATAGATACGCTTGAGACCGACGTATATTATCTTCCATTCACTACGAATCGTTAGGGGATAATCATATTTATTCAGTTTTGTGATGTATGTATTAAATTTTTTGTCGTAATTGTTCATTAACATTAAAAAAAATTTTGGTTGTATTGTCACGCATGTTTCGAGTATTTGATACAAGTGAGCATTGCAATAAACTTAGATCAAAATGTATGAATATTCATGCTGTAGATTTCTTACAACGGTTATTCGGAATTTGAAAACCTAACGTATAGCTTTAAGATCTTATTGGCTGAACTAATTCCCGCTAGATCTCAGTACAGCTCCAGAAATTCGATGGCTCATATACTGTTTCAAGAAATAAAAGCAATAAATGACACTGGTGCTATAGATATTTTGGTTGCTAACAAAAATATTGACATAAAATAATACTTGCATTATCGCGTTTTTGTTATGCATCGTGCATCAGTCGTGCATCATGTTAACAATCAGCATTTAAACATAGCCACCACTCACGATGTCCATTCTTAATAGGATGAGAGCCTGTGAGTGTGATCAACGCCACACCATCGAGATTATCATCATATCTGTTTTATTTCGGAGAAGTCATCACCCTCCATAGTTTTCCATTAGAACAAATGAAACGAATGAAGGTGCGTCCGTACATGCGCATAATGAATTGAAAAAAACGATTGTCTTGAATTCACTTCCCGAATCTTATTCTGTTATCTGAAAGAACTAGAAAATCAGGATAAACCACGAGCCATTGTTAACTTTCATATTTTTTCTAACATTTGCAAGAAACAAGGACATGATCGTGGCTGAAATCAGCAACGAAGCGTGGCATCCATCTTTCAAAAAAGAAATAAGAAAAATAAGCGCGGTGAAACTTATAACATAAACCAGACTAATCTGCCATTTTAAAAATGATGACGTCTACCCATCGGAATCCAGAGCCCGTTTTGAATCTTTTCACCAAGCCTGGGTCGAGTTTTTCTCTTCACTGAAATTTACAAAACCTGATTTCGTCGCTTCTGTGTCTGTTTCGTTCAGTTGTGTGGCCCAAAAATCCAGCTTGGTGTCATTGCTGAGAGGAAGGGCAGTGGTCATCTTCTGTTCATCAATCCTGACCGTGGCTACCCATTTCAGTGTAATTTCTTCATCCGTTTCCCTCTCAACATCCTGTAGAGCGGATTTCACTGCATTCTCACCGTTGCCAGTAGTGGCCACAAGAATTTCAGATGTCAGATGCGCTATTGGTGAAGCTTGGCCACGTTTCATTTCTCTTTTCAGCCTGGTTTTCTTCACTTCTTCTACCATGCCATTGGGCAAATATTGTACCGGTATCCAATCGGTGAAGCTGAGTTCTGGGGACCAGGCCTTTTTTTCTTCTGATTCTTTTTTTTCTGTTGCCACGCTCTTCACTGCATCCTCTTCAGTAGCTTCGGTGTCGTTCTCCTCTATTGCAATGGAATTTAAGACGGCAAAGAGTGGATCAGGTGCTGTTTCTGATGCGTTTCTCTTGGAACGTGATGGCGTCATCTTGTTAAGCATCTCATGGCTTGAACCAGGGGAGTTTCCGGCGAGCTTTCTCGGAACTTGAATGATTTCGACGATGTTCCGCTTCTTCAAACTGCTTCTTGGACTTGTTTCATTTTGGCTACCGTTCGATTCATTTGAAGGAAGTTCTTGAGTTACCTCTGTTTGATTTGTCGCTGATTGGGATGTTGCTGTGGCAACCACTTCCTGCGTCGGTTCTGTGGACGTTGCCAATTGGCTCTCTTCATGTTCACATCTTTAAGAAATGGATAGACGTCAACGGAAATAAAGCAAAGTTAAATTTAAAGAACATATACTAAGTTTGAAAGCTATCAGTTAGCCAACTAAATTTAATCTTTAATTAGGCATTAATGATTTATTAACAACACTTCAAATATAGTTAAGTAAGTTGTTCTTTAATATGTTGTGATATGTTATGTAGTCGTTTTATTATTTTACAAATAATTAATGCACGAAGATTTTGAAAGCAAACATTTGAAATTCTCATAAAAATTGTCCAATTTTTGAATCTTGAATTTGGAGACTGACCTGATGAAGGAGGAGTTTGTGCAACACAGCGAATGTTTGGTCTTAATTCCTAAAAACTTCCAAGATGCTTGACACCACCTATAGTAACCTCCGACCTCTCGATGATCCACCTCTTGCTGTAAATTTTCGCAAAACATTTCCCCGCTGCTCATGTTGAACACTGGGCTAATCGACTCGAGCCTTCCATTTGCCGTTAAATTTACAAACTGAAAATCGAAGCAGACTGAATGTAGATGTGATCGTAAACGTGACAAATAAACGTCATCGGTATAAGGCGTGTTTATTCTTGACTCTAACCTTTTGGTAACAGAAATCTCTGCAGAATTGGTCCAATTCCAAACGATCACAAGCCTGCGGATGAGTTGTACTCAGGTAAACTTCCTCTGTTCCGAGATTACCAGATTCGTCCGTCAGGAAAATTCCACATTGGCATTCCCCACTGGTCAAATTATAAATCAGTTGATTACCCAATAAACGCTTGTCAAGCGTTTTCGAAATTTAAACTGCTTCTAACTTGATAGAAAGAAAATTCGCTTGATTTTCTCGCTGTAGCTTTTACTTTGTAATTTCATAATTTCATTATTATATATTGAATTTTCATATGACCTAAACAAAGCATGGTTGTCTTTTTTCTGATAAATTATGGTCATCGTATAATTATTTCCGAATATTAATTTTTCACATTTGATTAATAAATAGGCCTATCTTATGAAAAAAGCTTATGATATTGAAGGGCTAAGTGATATGGTGAAGATGCAGTACGTTAACTGTAAATTATTGCTTAATACCATTTCACTGTCATTGCAAGTTAATCATTTCCAAAGTTGTTATTACTTTCAGCATAACTGTTAGCAATTTGAAATAGCTATGTAACATACACTATGAAAATGCAACTTGCATACCTGAGTATCATATTTGTATACATACTAATTCTATTTGTCACATACATAATTAGATTAAAATTTGCTTACTTCACCATTAATGTGTTGGCTAGAACGGCCAGAAGATTCAGAATAATTAAAAACTGAAATTCAAAATAATCAATCAAGTGGTGCTTGGTAGAATATAATTTATCTTTCAAAAAGAAAAGGGAACTTACCATTTTCGTCATCCAAGCTGAAAGGTTCAAAAAGAGTGTGGTCTTTGCTCACGTTATCCCCTTCTTTATATAGTGGGGATGAGAGGTTTTTTTCGAATTCCTGATACATGTATGTACACATCCTCTGCCCCCATAACTGGATGTTTTGGGGCTCCTTTCATTTCCCCTCTTCACAGGTACACCTTCGGCCTTGAAATCGTTTTACCCCTCGTTTTTTTTAGGAACTTCTCGAAACCATTCAAAAATAAAACTTTAACAGGAGGGGTAAAATATATTCACGAAGAACACTGGATCAACTGTTGAAGAGTCATGTGATAAATGCATAGGAGTGGAAACTGCCACGAATTTTGACCAGGGCGGTTTAATAGCCTTAAAAGGTCACAGTTTAACCATTTTGATTTTTCTATTCTGAAAATTATTTATTCACTTACATGTTATGGACAAAATAAATGATGAAATACGGGCGATTCTGTTTAGTAGAATTTCTTTGGGAATCGTTCAGTCGTTTTAATTTGGGGAAGAAATCACACTTTAAACTTATTACCATAGGGGCTACGTGATTAAATAAAGTCGATATGATTTTAAATTTACAGTACGTCATAATAAAATGACCTTCTGTCGAAACAGCCTGAGCTTTGTGCATTTATATTCCCAGTTCTTGCATTTTTAAACATTTGTACTTGAAAGTCTATCGCCTCTATTGACAATTATTTCCCTAAAATTTCATTAGCGGGCACTGCCCCTTTCCTGAAGACCATCAATCAATAGTGTACATTTTACAGATGGCAAACTACATATAAAAGAAATATTCAGACAAAATGATTTCAAAATAAGTTCGGTATAGTAATTGATAAAATATTAATTCGTCAACAGGTGTGATGTATCGAAAGAGAAACTGAATACGATTCAAGTTTGCCTAATAAGGATCATTGTGCTATACCAGTTTAATTTGCATTAATAATGTTTTCATAGTGTGAAGAACGAGTCGCACAACCCGCTCTGTTATACATGTACGTTGCAAGCTCAGATACTGGTTTTGGATACTGTTCTTGGAAAGGCGATAACCTAAGAATTCCTATGTGTAGGCCATGCTAGTTGGCTTTTAAACTAGAAAAATAATGTACAAATTGACTCGGTGCAAATCAAACAGCTAAATGCACTGTACGTATAGCTCATTTTATGTAACCGCTGCAGTCTTTATAGATCTAGACTTGATGAAATTAATTATTGACAAGTGCTAACAATTAAGCATTTACTGTATAATACCATAATGATTCCCATTAAGAACATCCCATCAAAATGCTTTCTTTCTATGTTGAGAAACGTAAAGTAGTTCATAAGCAGGCGCATTCTTACAATTGCGTTTATTTTTCGAAGAGTAATTTTAATTATGCTAATTAAGATCTGTTTGCTTCATGCACAGTCAGTACAGCATATTCCAGAACTTTGTTTTAGATATTATATTTTTGATAAAGATAAAATGTCGAAATTTACATAAAATAAATAATATTTGGATTATTTTCAAATGTTCATGTTTATTCATGTAAAAAGTTAACCATAGTAAAATCCAAATTCTGATCAAATACGCGATTCTGTCTATTTGCAATTTTTTATTATTTCTATTTATAAATAATATAAAGTACGGTAGGCTCCAGCGGGCAATACGTATTCTAGGAAAACGTTTTCATTGCGGGTATTCGGTCCAAATTCCCTTCTGTTCTGCCTTTATTTGAAGGACTTGTGATTTAGATCTGCCGCCATTCTCTGAAATTGCACGATTACAACCCACCGAGTGGCGACATCTAGCGCTAGTTCAAAACAACATGGATTGCGGCTTATAGGTTTGAGTAATAAAATTTGATTATCATCGTATTCAGTATAATAAAAAGATCCATTTATGCTAAAAATTTGGCTGTAAATTGTTACATAAAAATAACTAATCTTATAAAACAACGTAATAAAATGTATTCCAATGCATTGATCCTTGGTTAGGATGCTCGCAGTTGTCGTAACCTAGTAATGTATTATGATGACCTCATTGAAGGGGTTTTCGTTGGTGAATGCAGGGGCGTTAGTCTTATGACTAAACATTGGTATTCCTACGCGTAATTAGTTACCAAGTAGTTCGGTAGATTTTTGGTGAATGGTTGCTTGCCGATTGACATCTTACCATTTTAATTCATTTTTCTGGTTTTAATCGAGGACATTGCGTAACTTTAAATTGCGGTATATTATGTCAGATTATACCTTTGAAACTTGTACAGTATTCTGCAGTGAATGAGTGCGGAGGAGCGTTAGGTGTCAACTAGTACGACGTTTCTACTGGCGAAAATCTTGTAATTTTTCATAGCTGTTTTCTTGTTTCTGAAGGACTAAAGAATAATTTGGATTGACACAAGTTTGCCGAAGGTGAGTCGTTTTGCCCTGTGATCGAAATCTATAACCGTTATTTTCATTTAAGGCGTTCATTATTTATCTTTCTACACAACCTGTGTTTTGGAATTTAGCAATGGCGGAATGGTTTATTTTTCTTCCAATGACATTCGTACCAGCTGAAATTAGGCCTATCGGGTTGATATGGCGATTTTCTAATTATCCTTGTCGAATTTCGACAAATTATGGTTTACATTACAACTGAGAAAGTTCTTAAAATACTTATCAGGAGTAGTATTATCATATTGTTTGCGATGTGGAAAATCTTGGCAAATTGTTTTAAAGTGGGCGGATTCTCAAATGTACATTTTACAGCTGAAAAACGTCCCTTTAAATTATTAGCCCGTGTAGAATGATTATTATTCATATAATTTGTTTGCGAAGTACAGTATAGTCTCACTGAACGTCGCTATTTAGAATATAGCAACGACGAATATGTCTTTTAGTTTGTGCAAGATTATAAAAAAATTCCATGCCATTGACCTACATGTAGCTATAGATATTAGTCAGATGTTTTGTGAGAAAGATGACTAACAGCACATCGTTATTGCAGACTAATTGTCTGTTCAAAGGACATATCGATCATTTTGTCGTGACATTAAATGTTTGCATTCTTCAATAAATACTAATCTGCAAACGGTGGAAATTTTGTTATTGGTAAAACACAAGTTTTATAACTAAGCGAATAAAAGCAAGCGTATCGATGCAGAATGTCATCTTTTTTATAATTGATTCCATTGTTAGCGCTTAGTTTCAATATCTCGTGTTTAAATAAGAGCTCATCTCTTTAGGAGCATACTTTAGGCTATAAATACTTTTGTTGTCAGAATGTTTGTAGTTTCTTGTAGATGTTATTATAGCTTAACCTTCATATAATCTCCATAAGTACCATTAGGCTAAATGTAAAATTTGTACAATATTTCTTCGGACAAACGTATGCTAGATCTGATTATTGGATTGGCTGCTTTTTCAGTTAATGCAGTTTTTTTTTACAAGACCTAATCGAATATTTCCACGAAAAAGTATGCTTTTTGTTTTTGTAATCATAATTAAAAGCAGCTTCAACAACCATCCAATGATTGGGTTTGATAACTGAAGCCATGTTAAAGGTCGTAGTTTCACATGAGTACAGATGCAGTTGTGTAGTTATCTTGTACAGATGGCTACATCTAGTTACATCTCAGATAGTGTAAAGTTGCCAACTAACCAGGCATTACAGAAACCCAACAAAGGTTAATTTTGAGGGTGGGAAAACTTAAGATTTATTTTCTGTTCAGGGATTTGTCTGAGTATCTGTAATTTGAAGTTGTGTTACCCTATTTTTACGCAAATTTTATGTATGAATAGGCATACATGTGATATTCAAAATTATATTTGGTTTAATCAGAGGCAATGTGTGACCTTGTACACGAGTTACTGGTGATACAATAGGATAGCTTGGTAGGGTCTTTGGACTGCTAAACGCGAAATTGTCATTTGTAATTTTTGTTATGTTATTATTAGACTGATTTCTATCCAGTTCAGCAGTGACATATCGATCTGTAATCAGCAAGCAGATTAATTAAACCACAATATTTTTATTGGCGCTCTTCCGCTTTTGTGTGTGCAGTCTGTTTTTAAACATATACCACCTGCTATCAATTTGCAAAAGCAACTAACAACACCCCAATTCAGTTTTCCATCTAAATGTATGACAGAAAGTTGGCAATAGTGCTAATTAAATGAAGAGCTATTACTTGTCAGCATGTAAAAAATTTAATGCGTTTGAAGCCCTATTGGTGCACAGAAACTTATGATCAAATTCAATTTGGATCATATAGTATATCAGAAATTAGTAGACTTAATCGCCTCTTGCAAGGAGTTGCAAGATTTAAATATTGTACTTATATGATTTTTTGTGGCGAGTTTCATTATCAAAATTACATCTTGCATATGTAGTTGTATAGGCTATGTTGTGTGCACACGTTCAAACAAGCTAAACAACTTATTTGCAGTCTATCTTTTTTCCCTGCATAACTTTAAAATTTAGCGAAATATCTATTGATGCACAGCTAAATAGTTATTAGGAAATAGTTCATTGTGAATTAGCTGGGCCATTGCTTCAATCTACTGACGTCAATGGACGACACCAACAGTGTAATTATTATTTTAATTGTGTTGACGCCATAAGCTGTACTGTCTAATGTACTTTTAAGCAGCGAATATGCAGCTTTGGGAAGTGTTGAACTAGCTGAATTAATTTTTTGTACAGTTCTTCAAAGTAAAATAATTACAAAATTTAAAATCGAAGCATTACACTGCTTCTGACTGAGCAAATATTGTCTGATCCTGTAGTGTTATAGACCTGGGAAGTTTTAAGAAATACTGCTCCACATGCTATATTCATCCTTGTTTAATGTTTCACAAAATACTGAAGCTAAGCAGCCACAGTTTAAAACATTCATATGTAACTTGAATTGTTGGCTAACATTTTGAGATCCATTTACATTGTTCTGTGAACCATTTAAATTTTACACATTTTTTAATACTTTCAGTTGTTTCAAAGATGCATATTTTTATCCCAAAACACTCATTTCATGTTATTGCATTTTTGTTTTGTATTACTTTTATTATTATTCAAATGTGCAGAAGAGTTGCGTTTGAATTCTTTGATTTCAATGATACATTGAACATGTTGTTCGATATAATTTTTGCTAAACCTTGAACTGCATGTATATTAGGATTTTCTATCACGTCGTTGCTAAGTAATCCAAATAAAGCTTAGTAATTCTTATGAAAGTGAAATAATTTTTGCAGCACATATAGAATGGCAATTGCATAAATGTTTTCATATTTTGTGTAGGCAAAACTTTCTAAATGGCCAACAGAGGAGGGGCTCAACGGCCAAATGGAGCGACACAAGGAAAAATCTGCCAATTCAAATTAGTTCTTTTAGGGGAATCTGCTGTTGGTAAATCCAGCTTAGTTCTGAGGTTCGTTAAAGGCCAGTTTCATGAATACCAAGAGAGTACCATTGGAGGTAGGTTCAATCGTCTGGTCATTTTCCTTGATAAGTTTTCATTGTTGTTCATATGATTTTCGTAATACAATAGCTGCGTTCTTGACTCAAACTGTATGCTTGGATGATACGACTGTTAAATTTGAAATATGGGATACGGCTGGACAAGAAAGGTACCATAGCTTAGCACCTATGTACTACCGAGGAGCGCAAGCTGCTATTGTCGTTTACGATATCACAAATCAGGTAAGACATTTATTAGAACTTTCTAACCGTAAAGAAATCGACCGTCAGTTCTTGGATTGTGAAGCGATTTTTTTCAACTTTAGACATGTACTACATGTACTAATTATTTTCTAAAACAATGACTGGAGAGGAAATGTAATAATCATAGGTTATCAACACTTTTTAAAAATAAGTAAAATTCATTAAATTTAGTCAATTGATTATTGTTACTTTTTTGAAGGCAAATAAATACATTCCTCATTAGGTGTCTTTGCATAGCCTAACCTTCTCCTAACATGGCTTATGGTATTACAAATCCTGGATGTGATGCATTTACCTTTTCCAGTCCATGATACAAGATCTCTGGTATCATGTTAAAGCAATTTTTATATAACAGTTGTATTTTTTTAAATTTAGGACACATTTGCGAGAGCAAAAACATGGGTTAAAGAATTACAGAGGCAAGCTAGTCCAAATATTGTGATTGCACTGGCTGGAAACAAAGCAGATTTAGCAAATAAAAGGATGGTTGAATACGAGGTATATAAAAAAGCTGCTTTTTTGCTTACGTGTTATGTTGAATGTCAAATGTATATTAATTGGAAAAGTAACTTTCAGTTGTAATTTAATTTTATATTACATTCCATACAAATCTAATTGCACGAGTGTTCTGATGTTGTAACAAGTTGATCTTGATGAGCACATGACAACAGGGTTAAAATGTTTATCATTTAATTGGGGAATAAATTTGGGACAGCATAACTTAACCCCAATGGGCATTGCATTAGATGATTCTCATTGTGAATAGTTGTGGGAGTCTACATGTGCGCATAAACTTTAAAATTAATCAAAATGCTATTTGTGTAAGTTCGTAAATGCTTAATTATATCCCTTGACTTCATGTTCTTTTTTTATAATTTTAATAGGAAGCGCAGGCTTATGCTGAAGAAAATAGTTTATTGTTCATGGAGACATCCGCAAAAACTGCAATGAATGTAAATGATATATTTCTGGCAATAGGTAGGATTTTGCGAGGTTTTTACTATAAATCTCACTGTAAAAAACCTACTACTAATGTAATGCCATTTGTTACTTTGCAGCAAAGAAATTGCCGAAGAGTGATCAGAGTACAGGTGGGGGCTCGAGTGGCCAAGGGCGGCAGGTGAATCTAAGTGATAATCCTCAGCCTGCGAGCGGCTGTTGCAAATGATGGTAAAATTTATAAAAATTAATCATAGTCGGCGTGCTGTTCGTTACCATAGTCACATTCATGGTGCTCGAAGGATAATTCTTTGTTCGTTTTTTCATATAATTATGATTTTCTTAAAAAATATCAAACTCATTAACTGAGGATGTAAAAACATTCCTGATTTATCCGAGCTCTTGGCTAATACTGTGTCGATTTCCCTCCAATTCCTTAATTGTACAGATTGAATAAAAGTGTGGTGATAGAAAGTGCTAGGATTCGTCGGTAGGAATTGTAATCGAGCGTCAGGGTTTGGATGGTATGTGGGTATGCCTACCAAATTGTTCCACTGTCAGTACCGCTGGACGTATTATAAGGGGTGAACGCTTTCAGCCACTTACCATTGGCTGTACCCACTGTTGCGAGGAAGGCTTATCTCCTTTAGAAGGCATTGTGAGTGCAATTGGGGTAAATATTGTTTTTTTATCCCAGGTCCTGGTTCCATGAGTACTTAGTGGTGGTTAAGAACATTTCCATAATTTGGACTTTATTGACTGCACTAAAAAAATCCAATTGTGAGTGGCTGCTTGCATAATTTGATGAATTGTCAGATACCTTTTAGGGAAATCATGACATTAGCCATTAAACAATGCAGATGGTTCAAAATTGCTAATTAGAAACATTTAAATTTTCAATATAACGAAATGTCTAACAAAGATAATCTGGAGCTTTGATAAAATGCTTTGCAAGAACGTGGCAAAAATGGCAACAATTGCAAAATTGTTATCTTGTGAAATAAATATGCCTACTGCGCAGGTGTACAAAAATTTCAATTTGCTGTTTTAGAATTGTACTTGCACAAATAATAAAAAGTAAAAACTCATGTTTTGTTTTAGGAATTTCCCGTGATTAGTAATTTTACTAGAGTAAGAGATTGCATAAAATCATCGCTGTCTATACAGCAGGTCACCGAAATCTACCGTATTTGCTCGCTTAAAGGCCACACTTTTTCCACACTGCTTCTCAAAATGTCGATTTTGACATTTATCCCAGAAGTAAATGAAAAAAATACTAAGTAAAAAAGTTAATTTTATGGATAATTAAATTTTCCTTAATACGAAGGTCCAGTTTTGAGATGCGGCTTATGTGCGAGCAAATATGGTAGCATGTTTGATGTTAGCGTGACACAATAGAGCATTGCTATTTGTGGATAAGCCTCGCTTTGTATATGAAGCGAAAAGTTATTTTTACTGTTTATTTTTAAGTTAGATGGAAATTGTAAGCCTAGCGAAAATGCAACTATAAAAAAAAAGCTGCGCAAAATATTGCTAGTGATATCATAGAAAGTAGCGAAAAAATAAATCTTCAATCTGCAAAGATTCTAAAATATGTAACATTTTTCAAGTTGTTTTCTAGGATTGTAGTTTTATACTTTAATTTCTGCAGAGTTTAGTGTTTAAATGTGTTTTTGAACTTTCCAAATAATCGAGAAATAGTCTGATATTGACTTGACGAACTGCGCTTCACATTAGCATTATGTTCTATGGGAGGCACAGACAATTCCCACTCCACAAGGCCTAGGGGTGTCCCAATTGCTTCATCATTACTGTAGCAGATGGGGAATGGCCCCAACAATGTATTTTCGGGGGAGGTCTGACACCTAAGACATTATGGTTTGGCACCTTTCATATGGCAATGCTTGATTGTGTCACAGAACTGTATTTGATCACACCTGTGAAACCATGCGAGCATTTAATAAGTAGGGTATATGAGAATGCTACATGGCAGTACTGATTATTCTACATATTTTCTAATTTATCTGGCTGGTCTGTATTGGCATGTGGGTCTTCATTGACTTAAATAATTGTGTATGTTGCGTGGGAAAAGAAAGATGTCTCCTGTTTTGAACTAACTGCATTCCATGGCCCTAGGAAAACAAATTTGAATAACGATCATCTACAGCATTAGTTTTTCAAGTGGATTCAATTAATGCATTTTACTCCAATACTTAGTGAAGAATTGCTCTACTCCACTGCTTCTCAATTAGAAATGTATCCAGTTTGAAAATTTGTTATTTAATTGAATCCATGTCGTTGATGTTGCCCATTACCTGTATGATTGAATGAGAATTTCATTTGTTCTTTGAGGTGTTACTTTATCCTATGCCAGAAAACTGTCTATTTACGTTTTCTTGCCATTAAATGGCATCTTCAATGCTGTAATCCACCCGTATCAATCCTCCACCCTCTTGAGTGTGTTTAATTGAAATTCAGATTCTTGCCCCAACTAAGTTTGTGTTGCTACTGAGTCCAAATTAACTAAGTTACCTGTTAGCTAGATCAGCAATCCCTATCTTGATACGTCGTTTTACAATGATACACAACTTTCCCTGAGTGACGTAATTCCGAAAGCCTGATTTATACTCCAGCACTGCCCGAAAACGTTTAAGTACATTTTGCACTTATGTTGAACTTAAATGCATGACCAGACATATGCAGCTACAATAAGCGTCAGTTATGTTAAAATGATATTGGTAAAGCTATTTTTGAATTTATGGCTGGACTCTAAACCAGGCTAATATTGTTGAATTTGACCTTGCAGTACTTTTTGAAGAATAAAGCCAGTCCTTATTTACATTTCTTAGCTTTATTTGCTGTCTCGAATACAATTGCAAAACAAAATTACAATCGGCAACGAGGATGATGATATCTTCGCCAAATTTCCAAATGAATTCGCTGTTAGCTCGGAGGTCTTTCGCTGAGAAATTGTTTACTTGGATCTCGCCCTCATCTTCCTCCTCTTGCGCTTCAGCCTAAAGAGAAAAGAACACGTGGTTTTAATTTACTGTGTTAATTACTACCTTTAACGTATTTATCTTGCTGGTTATAAACCTCCGCATCCTCTTCTTTCTCCACTGAAATACAAAGAATGCATCGATTAGGACTAGTTTTCTGACACGTTTCGTAAATGACTCACTGACAAAATCGCTTAAATGCGTAGTTAGTTCTCAAATAAAAAACACTTTTTCAGCAAAAACAAAAAATGAACTGCACTTAGTAAGATAGCGGCTTAATTAAATTAGTGAATGCACTTATAAATACCAAATTTAATAAACATTCCAAAATTGACGCATTAGGCTTATTGCTCGTGTTTCATTTTTCACATCTACGTCGCATTGCCGTAATTTCAGAATTTAAAAAAAATAAAATATGCCAAAACTTACCTTAGCACGCATACTGTCGGGTCTGAATTATAGTTTTAACAAAACTCTGGCTTTGGATGGTTTAACTTTGATACAATAAAAATTGGATTGCATGAGGAAGAAATTGTTAAACAACCTTCCTCATGAACAAACGAAATACGAGTAGGAAACGGAAACCGCTTCGTTCTAAATTGAGTTGTGAGGCTAGACGTACATTATCGAGAGTCATGTGACGGAACGCCTCCAGTGCGAGGTATATCTTGGGCAACTATTCAATAATGTCAGGGAAATATCACAAGCATGCATTAGCAGAGAGCCTCGTATTAGAGGCGTTTTATCACGTGTCCTTCGACAAAAAGTCGAGAGTGAATTTGATCGCCGGCTGATTAGCTGCTAGCCGTCGGCTGGCCTAAAGAAAACATTTCAGCTATTTAAAACTTTAATACTATTGTCGATAATGTTTTACGAATTGGATACCAAATAAAACTTTAGTAGTTGAAAGTATACTTTGTTAATTTTTGTAAACAATTAAAAATCACTTTCTTCATTTGTAAACGTTATTTCTTTAACGGAACGTTTTTCATTTTCCTTCTGTCCATTTTCGACTTGCCTAGAAATGGCGATGCTGTCAGGTTCGCGTTAATGTCGCTTGGTTAATATTTTCTTTCATGTGATTTAAAAGGCTGCTTAGATTTTAACATGGCAGAAAGTAATTTGGGTTGCAACAATGAAAGCTCAGCAACTTCTCAGTTCACCTCAGTTAATCAAGTGCAGAATGAAGCTGCAAGGACAACGGAAGAAATCAAAGATAAACAATCACTCATTGCTGTGTTGCAGTTTTTGAAAAAGCATAAATTAGCTGTTGGTTGCATTAACTTTTAAATTTTTTTTAAATTTGTATTTAATGTGCTGAGAACTCATTCTCATGGGTTTTTACTTTTAGGGTACGGAGCAGATTTTGAGAAAAGAGACGAGTTTTTTTGAAGAGAAACTTGACAACCATGTCCAATCTGATTCTGATGTCACTAATGTACTTTCGGCTTACAAGAGGTCAATTTCATTTTTTTACAATAACAGGGATTGACAATTATTTGCCCTTGACGCTTAGAAAGTTCTTGATGTCCTAACAATTTCTACTTATATTAACATTCTTTAGCGAGGGCGATCCAGACATTTATGAACAAACATATAATAGCTTGAAATCTTTTGTGGAATCAGCGTTGGACGTATATCGTGTGCGTTTCTAACATTTTGGCCTGCATGTACTTTATTTTAAAAAGAAATGTGTTAATTGTTCGAATTGTTTTTGTTAGCACGAATTGGCCATGATTTTATATCCAGCTTTCGTGCACATGTACCTTGAGCTAGTTTATAATGATCACGTTGATCAAGGTAAATATTATTCCTTAAGATTTAAAGACCCAGGAACGTTAAGTACACGTGTTTGTAAATTTATATATTATTTGTGTATTTTAGCTATTAAGTTTATGGAGAAATTTGGAAGAGAGCAGGAGATTTATTATCGGGAAGATATTGATAAACTGGCGTGTGTTACCAAACGGGAGCACATGAAGGGCAATGAACTTATGGACAATTTCAGGTGCAGTATTGGGAAAATATATACTATATATGTGAATGGCAAGCAGCATTCCCAGAAATGTGATAACTTTGCAAATAATTGAATGAAGATATTTATCAAGTTGAAATACCACACTTGTTAGGTCAAGCCATTTTACAGTTCGCATGTCAAGAGATACGTATGCATTCTTAAAACGTCATCTTCAAAGTAAGAAAGAGAATGTTTTGCTTAACATCGTTCAAGAACATTTATATTTAGATGGTAAGCTGTCTTTTGTGAAATATCTGCCACCAATAATCGTTTATGATGTTACACTAATATTTACATTGTTTTTGACTTAGTTTATGAAGGTGTTTCCAGGAGCAAGCAACAAATTGATGCAACTGCAGGTGCAATGGTCGGTGAAGCTACCAGGCAAGGTAAATTATTTGATCATTTAATTTTCAATTAATTTTTAACAGTTTAAGTTTGTTTTTAGGTAACATTGTTGATGTATTTTTTAGCAAACAAGGCTAAAGTTTATTATGGCTTATTGAAAGAGCCAGATCTTCAAATTCCAGTTGAAGAAGATGATGATGGAGGTGATGGAGAAGGGACTGACAAACCCAAGGTACATAAATCATGAGCTACAATACTCTTATATTATATGGTATTTATAGGTACAAAATATTTATTTACTGCTGGTAATATTGTTGCTAGGCAAAGCAGGCCATTGGTTGTCCACTTTTGCCCAATACATAAATAATAAGTTTATTTTGTCTATGTTTGAAATGCGTTGTTGCCATAGTCATTGCGTTACATGTGACATAGCTTTGGATGTGTAAGATTAGAAACTTTAGAAAGCTGTGCATTACAGGAAGTATTGCACTTGCTTTTTTAAGCAATGTATTGTAAAAGGCTTGCACTAGTACATTACTTGTTTCGATAATTAATTTCGGATTAAATTAATAAATTCTATGATTTAGTGGTGATATCAGCAGTGTTTTCTAAATTGCGCATTTGTCCACTTAAAAAAGGAAACAACAACATTAACCCATTTAATGGGGCAACACAGTGTAATTTATTCATTTGTAAGAGATGATATCTGAATGTATTTTAAGATCAAAAATACTGCATGCAAGATTACGAAAGATGTAATAAAATACAGTTTCATAAGTTAAAAATGATCATGTTAATATAATGCTTCCAATAGGATTTTTTTAAATTTTATTATATTTTCCCAAATATTGTGGTCAATTAAAGAGTAAATTAACATCATCTATTAAAAATGTGTACTGCAAAATTTGAAAACGTTAACCTGCATGTGGTCAAATAATCGCAAGTTTACCTTAATTAAAAAGTTTTATTAAAAATAATCTTTGGATTGTGCTGTCATCGATATTCAAATGTTGTAATTTTTTGCAGAAAAAGAAGCCTAAAAAAGATCCTCTGTTATCAAAAAAGTCAAAAAACGATCCAAATGCTCCTCCAAACAACAGAGTTCCTTTACTTGAACTGTAAGCATTGTTAAAGCACACTGATAAATCTTTATTTGTGAAGGAACTTCAATTACAAAATGTAATGGTATTTCAGAAAAGATGCTGATAAATTGGACAAAATTAATATACTAAGAGAAGCTAGCAAACGAGTGAAGCTTGGACCAAATTGCTTGCCATCCATTTGTTTTTATACAATGCTAAATTCACATCAAGGGTGAGTGATAGCTTTTAAAGTGAAAGCTACAATAAATTTAACTGAATAATGTTTAAACGTTTCTACAAAATTTTGTCAGATGTTTATAAAATATGAATTATATCATGGGTTTAATCTTTTTAACAGAGCCACATGTGCCCAGATTTCAGAAGATTCAAGTCTTTTAAGTGTTGGGTTTGCAGAATCTGTTGTCAAGGTTTGGAGCTTAGTACCAAAGAAACTTAAGGGGATGAAACCAGCATCAGAATTGGCTCATATAGATAAAGAAGCAGGTATTGAACCTTTAGCATAATCTTAATTAATTCGCTATTCTATTATCATTATTTTTTTATTTCAAATGGAAACTTTCAATTTTTAGATGATGTCCTTGTGCGCATGATGGATGATAAAAGTGGTACAGAAAGTAAACTTCTTCTAGGCCACAGTGGACCAGTCTATGCAACCAGTTTTAGTCCAGATCGAAACTCCATGTTGACATGTTCAGAAGATGCAACAAGTGAGATATTTTCATTTATTTCAAGCTGTAATTGCAATATAGGCTGTTTAAGTAAAATAATCTCAAAAATGTATAAAACACTATCTAGGCACATTAGTAAGGCTTTCTTTTATTCACTAATAGTGCTTTTCCAAAGTCTTATCTGCAGTTTATCCATCCAGTACAGTTCTTTAGCTATCAATTAAAAATAAGGAATGAGTTGTTCTCATTGTTTCATTCTAGTAAGACTTTGGAGCCTTCAAACATGGACAAATTTAGTATGCTACAAGGGACACATGTTTCCTGTATGGGATGTCACATTTAGGTAATTTCATTAATTGCCTTAATTCTCTTAGTGATATTGAACCTATTTTTTTATTTCTCTTTTAATTAGTCCACACGGGTATTATTTTGCATCTTGCGGTCATGATAGGACAGCTCGCATTTGGGCCACTGAATACCATCAACCTCTGCGAATTTTTTCTGGTCATGTATCAGATGTGGAAGTAATTAAAGTTTCTGAATCTTTGTAATCCTTTGTCGATTAGAAGAAAAAATGCTTGACTTGTATGTTTTCTCACTATTATTGTAATTTCATTTCCAGTGTATACGATTTCACCCTAATTCTCATTATGTCGCCACTGGTTCGAGTGACCGTAGTGTAAGGCTGTGGGATGTATCAACGGGTACTTGTGTACGGTTTATGACTGGACACAAGGTAGTGAATTTATTGTATTGAGTATCGTTCTGTCGTTACGGAATTTTAATATAATGTTTAAATTGTATTCTTCAGGGATCCGTTCATTCATTGGCATTCTCGATCGATGGACGGTTTTTAGCTTCTGCTGGTGCAGATCGTTCTATATTAGTATGGGACATAGCTCATGGGCATCTTTTAGCTGAATTGAAAGGGCACACAGACACCATTTATACCATGTGTTTCAGTCGTGATGGAAATATCTTGGCTACAGGTAGACCAGCACCAGATTTTACAAATGTAAATTTGAAGTGATTTCATGGAAATGTGATTATTTCATGAAATTTTCTGTTAATTTGTAACCTAGGTGGTTTGGATTATTGTGTTAAATTATGGGATGTCAATCGATTATTTGCTGAAATTGATTTGGAGGATTTAAACATTTCACATACACCTACAGTCAAGTAAGTGAAAATGGGCTGTTCTTTTTCACCAAACTCTTTTAATTTTTATTTAATTAGCTACTTTTTTACTGTATTGCTAGGAGTAATACAGAAAGTTTAATCGGCTCATACCCTACAAAATCAACAACTGTGCTGGACCTGCATTTCACTCGTAGAAATTTGTTATTGGCGTCTGGAATGTTCAATGCATAACGACTCGAGCAATCGCATCGAAGTTGACAATTATATATAATTTGAATGTACATGTATTTTTAAATAAAATTTTCAAAGCACATTTTACTGTCAGTTAAATTTTTGTGATATATAATGGAAAATCTGCTTTACTTATTAAGCAAAATATTTCCTCGTACATCTTTGGTTTAAGACTTATTAAATTTATTTCCTTCTATGTAGAATTGGTAATCCACTAGGGTTTTAACTTGGGTTTATGATTTTAAAATGTCAGATTTATTTTTTTAAATTACGAATTTGTGAAGAAAAAAAACGGGGAAAATGCAACCGCGATGCTTTTTTTTATAAATGAACGTGACATTGTGAAATTATAAACCAAAGCTGAAATCATAATAGACTGGGGTGAATAAATCGTGATCAGGGTATTGATCGCTTTCAAATCTACCGCGCTGATTTTGCTATCGTAATTTCTCGTTTGCAACGAGAGCTTGTTCTTTTTTCAAATGGGAGCATGATCACGTGATCTAGATAGTAGATATAAAATGGCGGATTTTGTCGATTGATGCAAATGAGGCTTGTGCTAATTAACAGTTGTTTATACTGGTTGAATACTTTGTGACCTTTTTTATTGATTACGAACATTTAGAAAATATCGTTTTACGATATTCCTTATTTCTAATCCTGAAATGATTGTACAGGAGCCACTACAGGTAAGATATTTACGCTACTTGTGTAGGCTCAATTTGATCATTCATAATCGTAATATGCTCTTTGATAATATACGATGGGGCATTTTTTTTCTCGTGTAAGATCAATAATTTTGTATGTTTTTGTGTGCTTAGGCTGCTATTTGGCACTGCCTCAATCATTACTCTTACACGGATGCTATATTTCTTGCTGAGAGGTTATATGCTGAAGGTAGGTTGTCTTTAAAACATTTAAATGTCATTAGTACGACCATTGGACCATTTATATTGGAGTTGAACCTAATAATAGTCAATACAGGATCTAAATCTGATAGAAACATTTTACATTGCATAGCAAGATTGTAATGTTCTAATATAAATTCTGCGGAAGGCTTGAAATTACGCGCATGTTGAAGCTTATTCTAACATAATTGTCAAGTAGATAGATGTATTGCATATACGGGATGAATCGTGACGATTCAGTAGAAATATACTTACATGAAGCCTATGTCGAAACGCAATGTGTTACTATATAATAAAATAGCCACTGTTCTGCAACTACTTTATGTTGCTGTCAATAGTCAGGAAATATGGAATGGTGTTGTGGTTAATAACAATTGTGCATAAAACGTGTATTAACTTATTTCAGTGGATTCTGACGATTCTCTGTTCCTACTAGCAACTTGTTATTATCGATCAGGAAAACATGGAAGAGCATATTCAATTCTCACTAAAAAGGGGTGCAAATCACCTCAGTGTAAATTTCTACTTGCAAAATGTTGTTTAGATCTTAACAAGTAAGTTGGACATTCTCAAGTTTCTTAATTAGGCAAAATTGTTGTGAGGGATTGATTTATTCATTCATATTTATATTCATAGAATGAATGAATCCGAATGTGCTCTATCTGGAGGGAGTGTTTTAAAGGGCAAAGCCTTAGAAGATATTGTAAATGACTTTGGCGATTCAGCTTGTTTTGCACTTCAACTGATTGGCCATATATGTAGCCGGACTGAAAGATACCCAAAGGCAGCTGATGCGTTTAAGAAGAGTCTTAATTTAAATCCTTTTCTCTGGTCTTCCTTTGAAGCCCTTACTAATTCTGGTGAGTAAAAAATTCACTATTTAAAAAAAATTGCACTTAGTTATTTAGTGTTCATACTTTTGAACTATGGGTCATGCACTGTTTAATTTTTTTAGGGGAAAAGCCTGATCCTACCAAAGTATTCCAAGTTTCGCATTTAGAAAACTTTAACTTGTGCCAAGGAACGAATCCCCTCATACAGTTAGTCAATCTGTCAAACAGCGCTATTTTTTCTGAAAACAGCATTTCCAGTTTGCAGGAACACCAGGTAAAGCAAACATCAATTTGTTCATGACTCCCTAGAAATTTCCATTATTTTGTATCTGATATAAGAGCAATTTTTTTTAGGATGCTAACACTAATAGCACTCCTCTTCCTCTGCATGGCGTTGTTGGTTCTCAATCCTTTTCTACTGCTTCAGTAAATCGTGGAGGCAGCACAGATGTTCTAGTAGACTGTTATACGCCTGAGAACGCTGGTTATTTTCCAATACATTTACCGGGTATACCAGCAACTCGGAACAAATATCGGTATTTTCGCAATTATATGGACCTTGGGTCTATCAGCCCACTAACGCCTAGTTTTGGAGTTTTACCTCTTGACATTCAAAGTCCTCTGGAATCAGGGCAGAATTGCTTAGCCTATGTCACACCATCTCCGCCAGTATTTATAGATACCCAGGCTGTCGATACAAAAATATCAAATTCAAAGGTGAGTTGAGATATTGTAGTTATGGAAGTAAAGTTATCCCAATGATTGGAATTTGCTTTACAATAATGTATCCTACTAATCCCTGTTTTTATGCTTTGTGGATAGACTCAATCTGCTCGAAGGAACCACACTCTTAACCCTAGCAAATTTCAGTCAGTTTTCAATCAATCTGGAAATACGAGTAACACGAGTAAGTCCAACATTCCGGTATCGCCAACATCTCAGCAGGGGCTTCAGCCAACTGCAATGTCAAGCGTTCGACGAAGTACTCGGCTATTTAGCAGTTCAAACTCAGTCAAGGTAAGCAAATTTAACTGTTCGTCCTTACAATGTGAAGAAATACATTAGGCACTGTAGTAATCCATATTGCATACGCACATCATTAATGACACAACTCGAACAAAATTCAGAATCTGCTAAAAACTGTTTGTGAACTTTAATCACTTGCTTGTTTAAGGTTGACATGCCATCTAGTGCAGGTAAAATTATATAGCTAAGTTATTTCATTTTGATCATACATATAGGAATGTATACTGAACCTTTTCTTGGTGATATCCCCAAAATCACGTTTTTTGAGTTGTGTCACCACTGAAGTTTGATTCGATATGTATTTTAAAGTAACCTACCCATCCTCCTGTGGATTACTTTCGAAGAATGTATAAGTTTAATTTGCTCTACTTATAAACAAATATGTATTGTAAACGTGTAACTGCGAAGTCAAAATGATTCATTTATGATAATTATTCCATATTATTATTTAAGAATGGCACTTCAAACATACTTTAATCACGATTTAATTAATTTGTTTAATCTATCATAGATGTTAAAAATTTTAGATAATAAGTGCTGATTCCAAGAATTCATCTTGAAACTGTAGGGTGTTTGTGACTCTGATAGACAAAACTTTTTGTTTTTTTAAATTCAAAGAAAGAAAATATTTAATTTTTTTGGGGGATTTTCTTTGCAGGAAAATAATAAAAGTTCCAGCAAAGTGCGCTTTGTGTCTTCTAAAACTCCCCCCCGGAAGGCTAAAACTAGACTAGCAAAAAACAGTGTAGCACAAGCTGCATTTAATGAATTAAACGAAATTAATAAGCCTGAAACAATAACATCAGAAAACAAGAATGGCAATCTCAGTGCACTGCAACATTCCCTCAATGTCCAGAAAGCAGCAACAGGTTTGGTATATTATATGATGAGATGTCTGTCAGTTATCATGTAAGCCACCATTTTAATTCTATTACCCTGCAAATTTTCAGAAGGACTAATGCTACTTCTGCAGGATATGGGCAAAGCTTATCTTCTGCTGTCTCAATACAATTGCCATCAAGCTATTGAAGTCTTTAATTCTCTTCCCACGCATCACTATAATACCGGATGGGTTCTGTGCAATCTTGGACGAGCCTATTTTGAATTGGGGGAATATCAACAGGTATAACCAACTTACAATCCAAATCCTAGTTTAATCTACCGCTAACCAACGTAATGGTTTTATGGTGATTGTCTCTGACTTTTTAGGCAGCAAAATTGTTTTCTGACGTGCGACAGCTCGAAGCTCACAGAATGGAAGGCATGGAATACTACAGCACGGCATTGTGGCATCTCCAACGAGAAGTGGCCTTGTCAGCTCTAACTCAAGAACTCACTGATTTTGAAAGGGATTGTCCACAGGCATGTTTAAAACAATTATTTCCAAATTCTGCTTGCATTCAAATGACTAATCTAAGAAATTAATGTTATGAAAATTGTACAGGCATGGTGTGCAACTGGAAACTGTTTTAGCCTTCAAAAGGAACATGACACAGCCATTAAGTTTTTCCAAAGAGCAGTACAAGTGAGTATTTTATTATGAGACTCGGCTGAATTTTAAAATTAATTCTAAATAATTTTAAAATATATCTTGTATGCTTGTGTACTGATATGAATTTATTTGCAGGTGGGTCCAAGGTTTGCATATGCGTACACGCTTCTTGGTCATGAATATGTGTTAACTGAAGAGATGGACAAGGCAATGTCTTGTTTTCGGAGCGCCATCCGCATTGATCCGAGGCATTATAATGCATGGTGAGCAACAGGAAATTGCACATTTGTTAGTATTAGCTTGTAATAAATGTATTTTCCAATATATTCATAACTCTTGCTTATTGTTTTGAAATAGGTATGGTGTCGGAATGATTTATTACAAGCAGGAAAAATTTCAGTTGGCCGAGGTGCATTTTAGAAAAGCATTATCTACAAACCCACAGAGCTCTGTGCTCATGTGCCATATAGGAGTAGTGCAGCATGCTCTTCAAAAGACAGAGTCGGCATTGACCACATTTAATCGAGCAATTAGCTTAGATCCCAAGAATCCCTTGTGCAAGTTCCACCGTGCATCCATCTATTTCACCACTGACCGTCACCAGGAGGCGCTCAAGGAATTAGAGGAATTAAAAGAAATTGTGCCAAAGGAATCCCTTGTTTACTTTTTAATTGGAAAGGTATGGCAAATTTTTTTGATGCATTTTAACACTTAACCTAGATGTGCTTTAGTGCTATGTTTGCAACTTACCTTAGGTGTTGAAAATGTGATAGCATATATTTAAAAGGTCTTTAATTGGATCTACGTTAAATTTGTGTGATATTACCGTTAGAATTAAGTTTTGACAGAAGAATTTAGAAAAGCTGAGCAAGAAAATAAGACTAAAACTTTATATTCTCCAATATGCTCCTTTGCTACATGCATGGGATATACAGTGTATACTCTGTGATCTAGATAATAGGAGAAATCTATACTAAATAAAAGAATATATATGTATAACCCCTCTTCATTCCTTTAATTTTTTGTCATGTTAATTATACATTTCATATAAATATATGTAGGGTATATCTGTGGCTTAAAAAATAAATTTCGTTATTTGCTGTACATGTCACGGTACTGCTGTCTGCACAAACTGTTACTTATATCTTCATTTTGGACTAAAAAATAGAAAATGAATAGCACATTTTTTCTTATTGTAGGTGCATAAGAAGTTAGGAAATACTCATTTAGCTCTGATGAACTTTTCTTGGGCAATGGACTTGGATCCCAAAGGCGCTAATAACCAAATCAAAGAAGCAATTGACAAGCGGTACACAAATGAGGAAGAAGAGGGAATTATTACCATTAATGATGTTCAAGGTACTATATGTAATGGTTTACGGTTTCTTGCAGCATCAGCCTTGCTAATCGATTTTGTCTGCATTATATAATGAAGGAAATAATTTTAAAAAGGCTTCCATGTAATGTACATAGTTTTGAAGCATTTTGAATGGTACTATTTTAATGGGAATAATTACAATGATTTCTACAAAATTTGTCGTAAACTAACCACGATTTATTATCTAGTAATGGTCATGAGTACTCTAATGTTGTCATTTTAGGGACATGATTTTTGAAAACATAATCAATGGTCTTAAAATATTGCATTATGTACAAAATTCAAAATGATAATTTGTAATTAAGTGCATGGCTAATCCTGACTTTAAAGTAGTTTTTTTTGTTGAGTTTCTCTGTTTCTAAAAGCATTATTTTTTATTGTTTCAGTATTTGCTCCTGATCAATTAGGAGCCAATGCAAACTCATCAGAAGCAGAGTTGCCACGAATGGATAGTGAAGAAAGTCTATGAATCTGTCCATATGCTAAGAGCTGATTGCCATTGAACGACTCCCAGCTCACTAATGGGGTGAAATTAACCGTGTATATAAACTGCAACTGCAATTGCTACTGTAAAAAAATTACACATCTGAATCCTTTTTCTTTTCAGTTTAGTTTTTTCTATAGTCAATGTACCAGTCTTGTGTTGCGAAATGCATCATGATTAAGATGCTACACAATAAAAACAAAATTATATTATCCTATGCTGAAAATTAAAATATTTCAATAGGAATATTAACTTTTTGTACCTAATCAAGGGTGTCCATTAATTAATCATCCCACATTTCATCTGCTTTATGCATTTCAGCATGGCTGATTTTATAAGAAAAGATTTCTTTGTGTCCTGCAATATTATGATTAAAGTTTGTTTTATTATTATTTTTCATTTGGAGTGGTGAGGACCCTTTTATGACCTTGCAGGGGAAGATATGCAAAGTAATAGTGGATGTACAGCCATCACATCTTGAAATGGACATTAATCTGTTGATTGTTTTATTTTAACATACAAAGGTTTTGCAAAACTTAGAAAAGGAATGTTTCAGAAAGATGTTCATATTGTAAGAAAAATATACTTGAAGGTATTAAAAACGGCAGAATGTGTTTCAGTCAATTTTTATTTAAATAACTGTAATTGTGCTATTATTTTTTGGACTTTTTTAAAATGTTAAGAATATTACATATTATTGTTTATGTATTTATGGCATTTTTTTTAAAACTAATTTTGATTTGCATATCATTTTAGTTTAAAAAAATGAGTTACAAGGAAACGTTTGAAAGATTTCTGGGAGAGGGGAGGGTCTTTGAAAACGGGACACGGGAGGGGGGGGGGGGGGTGAGAAAGTGAAGGAAGAAATTTCATATTAAATATGAACAAAACAGATTCTGCAATTGACAATACGGCGGAATGGTTAGTCATTATTTCATTATTTTCTATGAAATTTATCAAATTAAATATTACAATTAGACTATCTTACAGTAAGAGTTATCTTCTATCTCTATCCGATGCTTAAAAATCAAATAAAATTAATATTATGTATTTAATTTCTTCTATGCGAAAGCTTTTTTTCCAAATCCGGCTAGGCATATGCGAAGGGAGGGGTTCTAAAGTTTCAGGACGTTCTTTATGGATAGCCCCTAAGGAAATCATTTTGAGTCATCCTGTACATAGGTGAAACGTTTTTGGTAAACGTCCCGCTCCATAGCTTTTATTCAGTGCTGTCATTTTATTATCCAATGTATGCAAAATAATCCTTCACACTTTAAAAAAAAAACAAGCTGCATGTGCGTGCCAGCGGTTAAATTCAAAGAATTTTACCGTGACAGCCTGACAGCCGTATAATTTACAAGTGCACTTATTTTTGAGCGGATGCTTACAAAGCCAAAGAAGCTTTTGCTTTCATGTCTGCCTATGCCGACTCAGCGTCGTAAAGTGGTCCAATTCACTATGGCAACCGGACTTTTCACT
>JAQIXS010001753.1:0-27202 GCA_034700785.1 Rossiulus vilnensis | reverse complement strand
CGTCCTTAACATAATGCAGGCGGACACGCACATTTGACCATCAGTTGCACCTGCTGCATTGTCAATGAACACCATTATGAGATTTTTGTCTACAACAGACGACAAACTGACGCATTAATTTCAATTAACTTATAATTTGGAACACTATGCATTATTTTGCCACATGTTAAGTGAAATGCGTGAAGATAACTTCCTTATATTTTGTAGACAGTTTTCCATTTTCAGCGCAGGAGCAGGAGTAAAGTTCAAGCCTCATCACCAGCATTTTCTCGCAACATCCTGACAGTCACATATTCATTAGCCTAATAAAAATCCATTGTTCGGCATATTTTATTCAAACTTGTCAGACTTTATATATTATCTTCGGTTCATTACTAACCCGTGCAATCACAGCATGGCAACATAAGGGGCCGGGATTTAATAAAAATGCAACCTGTTCCACCAGCAGCGAAACGAATTGCAATCTTGCGATTTCCATATATTTTCGCGCGTGCAAAGACGTTTGGTAGCTGCAGTGGACGTCTTATGTTTCTTCCAGAGTAGTTTACATGCCTATATCGATCCAGAACCTCCATATCGATCCAATGTTTACTTCCTTCGTTAGGTTGCCAATTCTTGTCACAATTCTTTTTTGCATCTAATGCAGGGTCTTTTCCTACAGGATGATGCTAACATAAATTATAAATGTACACGCTTGCAAGAGAAAATCTTCAGTACACACATATTGATTTGAGAACTTCATGAAAAAGTGAATTTAGTCTTGCTTTGAATTTTGAATTCGATACGACGGCCTGTCATTCGTCAAAGAACGCACATATCCAAGAATACATGACGGTTTTAGAAATGCCACTAAACAAGGGCGATTGAAATTCAACCGTTTTTATCAAACAGTCTGAAACTGTATACAAATCCCTAAACAACCAGTGGAAAAACTCCCATGACACTTAACGAATAAAAATCACAACCATTACCATTTTGAACAACTTTACCATATTTGATGCATTGAGATTTCAGCATATATTAAATCATTAAAAATACTTTGCATAATTTACTGTTTGTTATTTTCTTGAGCCTGAATCTTTATTTTGGTTTCGCATTACGATACCTGAATGCTACAAATGAATGCTTTAGGTAAAAAACCAAAACTTTAATTTAGTGCAGTTTTCAAATTTGTACAGGCTTACAGATAGCGGAGTAAAACTTCTCTTGTGACTTAATATATAAACACAGGTACGGTTTTCTCGAAAACGTTCATGAAAAATATATTTACCATAATGGAGAAATTCATTCTTGTGGGAAAATAGCAGTCTTTAGATGCTTTTTTTATCGATTTTTTGGTGGAATAATCCTATAGCATGTAAATACCAACGTGTGACTTGCCTTATGAATATGGTTTAAAGGAAACATATCAACGAAATGGCATACTTAATGCTTTATATGCATTATACGACACATCAGGCAAATGCTTTACATACAGAATGCGCATTTTTCTGAAAACAACAAAAAAGGAATCTATTTTAACGACTTATCATAACTTTACCTATTTTTATTCAAGCAAAAAACATGTCAAAATACGACCAACGTTTTGTAGAAAATATTCGTAATTCGCGTTCTATCAGGATAAAGCTTCTGTCAATAATTTTCATTTTCAAAAATTTAATTCAGCATTCACAGAACCAGGGACGAAACCGAATGAATATACTAGCGAAACTTATAAAAAGCGGTCATAAGACATAACAATAAATTGAAAACGAAAAGAAAAAAATCTGTACGAAGAGTTCCGTTATTAAAGTTTGTTCAGGAAGCTTTTATTAGGTAATATTCCAACGATCAACGAGAGTACCAGGTACGTTTATCGCAAACGTTCTAAACTGAAGCAGATAGGAGTATACGCTGGAGACAACATCAACAAAAAAACCCCACACTAATCTGATTTTTCCAATATCGGCAAATTCATGAAAAACGGTAGCGCATCGATTCCTCATTTCTGCGTATAGTGATGGCAACGCATTCATCTCATTCTTATGAAATATTGATTGACCGACACTACGTGACGTCAGCATCGTTATTTCGTTAGCTGGCAAAACGAGATGAATTTAGGCATTTGAGGCCCATTTCTAGTCGATGTATATGTACATGTACAATAAAAACAAATGCTCTATACATGTGTATAATGCTATTATATGTTCATTATACAAAAGGTAGGTGCTGTCGACCAATTTGCAAGTTTAAAATACGTTAAGTAATTGTCACCTTGCAAATGAGAACTGTCATTCATGCCGGTTGGTAAAGATGCAGGAGTGCACATTGCACATTTTACGTGGATACTTTATAAGGGGTATGGAAAAATAATATTTAGCACATTTTTGTTAGAATCCCAAAATTTAGCACTTTATATTGTTTTGACAATTTGCCAACTTAATCGTTTGTACTTTCGCTAATGCAGTACATAAAGCTTAAAGTAATCTTTGGCACCACTCGACTTTTACTAAATGTAAGTTTATTTTCAGTACTTCTTAATTTTTTTTAGAATTCTATAACACGCAATCAATGGTTGAGGTTATGGGGAACTTTAACAAGTCTTGAACCTAAACAGCAGTTACGGCTGCTCATTTCGTGCTTTCTCCTCATTAATCGGCTTTAGCGAAACCGATGATTCAATTCTGACAGCTCTTCAGCTTTATTAAATGTAGAACTAAATATATACGAGTCGAATTGCTTTCCTCACACGATCTAGAGATTTAACACTTGGTGATCGGTAATCACAACAAAGTTTTTTCTAAATAAAAAAACTATCCACGAAATAAAGACGATGAACACTCCCTGCTGAGGTTGAACAAAATACATCCATAAATCTAAGCTATTACATTATTCAAGCGGACTTCAAAGGTACTCTATCGCCATTATTTTCAAAAGTCCAATTTCCGGCAAGTCTTTCCACGTCATGTGTATTAACCTAGAGGATGACCCATTGGTGGGCATCTCCAGGGTCAATAATTGATTGTAGTTCTAGAATACCATCACCACAAACGAAACGTGAAAGAAAAAGCGAAATGCAGCGCATTATTTCTTTTGGACATTGGCTGTGAGAATCGTTATTGTTTGTTCATGTCCTTGCCGTTGGCTTCAAGCAATATCTATGAGGATAAGATGTCTAACATTTCTCGAAGAAAAGAAGTTTGAATGCATCACTGCCACGCCACAACCCGTCGATATGGTACCAGTGTTCGGAAGATGGTTCGGAAGCTAATGAAAGACTTATAATAAAGCCGTATATCAAAACATATAAAATTTGCTAAAAATTGTTTGCATTAGCACAATTCAGATTTAATCAGTTCTTTAAGCATCTGTTTAGCAGTGTTTAGCAGTGAATCATTCTAATGCTAAAAATGAATAAATTAGAACGCAAGCTATTTTCGCAGTATCAGTGTAACTTCAAACTTTAGAGTGGATAAGTTTAAAAATATGCACTGCAGAGGATAACACTTTCAAGACATCTGTGTGCATGGAGTAGAACGTTGAACGACTACATGCTGTAGAATTGTATAATACATGTAGATTATATGCTGTGGAGCATTGCACTAATACAATCACTTCTGTCCTAGGTATGGTTTCTTCCAGTTCACGTGGACGAGATGTAGGCTACGCAAGACGATTTACAAGTTGAATCGTCACGTGAACAATCACGATACCAAACTGCTTACTTTCATCCATTATACTACAACATCTTTCTTCACTCTTCTCCATTTACACTTCCTTAATTGCTACCTCCACTTTGTATCTTCTTCATCCCCTTTTTTAGTCTCTTCTTCTTTAGGTATTGCAATTCTGTTTCAATTGTTTTATTTCCTTTCTGATTTTTTCCCTCTTTCTGTTGGTTTTTCTATTCCTCGCTGAAATTTCTTCTTTCTGTTGGCTCCTTCCTTCATCCATGGGATTTCTACTTACCCCCACCGTTGGTTGCTCTATACCACATTGAGATTTTTTTTGCCAATTTCTATTGATTCCTATCATCCTCATCGATAATTCTGTGCTCTTTTCCCCCGAGTATTCCTTCACGATTTTTTCGCTTCATTCTTATGGCTAATATAATATTTATGCCTAGTTTACGTCGTCCCTGGAGTACCGTATGCAGCTTATCTAGAGCCATTGGCCATAGCTTTGTCCTCCTACAATCACTTCTGTCCCAGGTAAGGCTTCTTCTAGTACCCCATCACTGTCCCGGCAACACTGGAAGACAACGCTGGTACTGCTTGCATGCCCCTCAAAACTGAAATAGGATAAAATAGTTAGCAGGTGTGATATTAAATTCCCCAATATCAAACGTCGACATGATGCAAGGCGTGACAGCACTGTCGTTGTCTTCCATGTATGACTGATGTCAGGTGTTCTCTTTCGGCCAAACTGATAATAGAATTCAAAGCTAGTCAATAACATCAATAGCACTATACTGAGTGATATCGAGCGCATCGAAATCGCAGTTCTCGTGGAATTGTCCCGATCACCATGGAAAGACTTTTGGTCGTTGATGTGAGTCCATTCTTGCCACATTTGGCAAGCAGAGGTATCTATTTAACCACTCTTCGAAGTTTTCCTCCAGGACAATACATGAATGGCCATGAGAGGGTTTGATGAAGTCTCCGGGATTGACTCTCGAGATGATTTACCAATTTCGTTTCTTTCTTGACTGCCTCCATTGCTCCAACATTCAAAGCTCATTCGCTAATAATGCGTGAACGTTACATCTAAACGTCTTGATAAAAAAAGACTTCACAACTACTCTTTAAAACAGAGTTCGCATCAGCTGAAGAAATGCAAATGCTTCAAGAAGGACATTTTTAACTTAGTTTTCTTCATTTCCTGTTTGTGATGGAAACGACCCGATTGTTTGAAACGCAAATTTCTTTTGCCTTGCACGTTTATTTCGCATAAACTTTGGTCAATGTTTTCAAAAGCAGAAAAACTAGGAAGCACGAAGATACCTTGTTAGCTAAAGGTTTCGTGCGAAAATTGCTTTTAAAAATAGCCCGATGATACTTTATGCAGAAAATTGGGTGCTCGCGAGTAATTCCTTAACAGAATCCTTGAAATAACTCATTTTGATCCGAAAGAGACTTATTTACATAAGTCATTAAATGGGTTTACGTAGGAAACTCAAAACACAGGGTCGTTCACAAATTACTTTCTGATCAACTTCCCCCAGTCTTAAATCAACAATTGTCACTAACGATTATTTGCACCCACTATCAACACATATTGATGTCAAGTAGTGAAAATATCAAGAAGGTAACATTCTACTACTATATATCAAATTTATTTCAAAATTTTAATCGGCTAAACCACCAACCTTAGCATCAGTTTTTGATTAAGATAACTTCCAATTCCAATACAGTTGTGAAGGTTGGTCTACACTCTCAATTTGCTGGCACTGACTCACGAGTGTCACTACGTCTAACCATCACCATTAACGAAAAGGTACTAACCAATCACTAATATCGTCAATAAAAATAAAATCATCTTGTTTAACAGCATTAACCTGACAGCTAGTGAAACATGTACCACTTCCACGACATCTTCCATAGACTAGCATTAAAATGAAATATAGGTGCATAGAGGGCGTTGGACTATAAGGTGTAATATGTTTCTCTATGAGCCAGAATTCTCTAAATCGGGAAGTTGACGTCAATTTCTGGAAAGCACCCACACACATAACCAACCCGGATACATTAACTTTTGAGCTAATTTACCCATCCACAAGTTTGTTGACGTAATTCATAAAGGACTCTAAATGCACCCTGAAAACTCATGAAGACCAGAGAGAAAGGTCAATGATGCACGAGTTTCCCCACACCAAAACAAATGCTCATTCCACTTTTGATTTTATCGATGAGTTTTTATCGGTTCATACATTTTTCTGGTTCATACATTTCCGCATTCATTTTGAAAGCATTTCCAGTACTGGCTATTCAAGCGCTTTAATGAGTGGTTGTTGTTCGCCGAGCTACATTTAGTTCCTGGAAGAGACTATTTAATATTCAACCATCTTTGGCACTCCAGCGGGTTTATTATTGCTTCTACCTCGCTATCGGTATCCCCCGTGGATCGCGGTCGTAGAAAAAGTCAATAGACTCTCGATGGTAATTCATCATGAAATTCATAATCGCATTGAAATTACGTCGCTTAGTGAGTTTACGCGACCATCCATCTCCCACAGTGGCATCTACAGTATTTTAATTCCTTCATTAATTAGTCAAATGCTGCCATTCATTCAGTACGGGATTTAATTAAAAGCCCGATTTCTTAATTTACCAAATGCCACGCACGCATCACAGAGAACACTGAACATGCGCGCATTTTAATCGTCCAATTTCATGCGTGCTTTCGTGTCTGCAGCAGAATCATGATATGCATAAAACGAGTGGCGCCCAACTACACATCCACGTTGTTCTTTTGAAGCGCAACATATCAGCTCGAAATGGCAAATACTGATTAACCGATAGCTCTTAGAAACAGCAGTTGTTGACATCAGATTCATGGCGACCTTTTATTTACTCTGAGAAAGTACGTTGATCGGCTTATTACCGAAAAAGAACAGTGTAGGCAACGCCGACGACGAATTATTAACCGACAGCACAAAGAATAGCCATCAGAAACAGTCACGAAACAATCGGCATCAATAATGCAAACACAATTAGCCCGCCTTCGTCTACTTATAGCCCTAATCATTATTCGCGGATATTGGAAAAAGCAACAAGAGTGGCAGCCTATTTTGAGCGAATTTAATCACTTGGGAAGGGTTAAAGCCACGTGGAAGCTTCTAAAGCATCACGCAATATGGTAGCACTGCGTACCGTTTTTGATCAGGGGCAGATTCACGAATTTCCTTAGTTGTGACTTTTAAAAAAAAATCATTTTTTTATTAAATAGGAAATAAATAACGAACGCTAATGTATTACCCTCATTAAATATTAATAATGAAGGAAACACTATCGTCGGAATTGTTTCAAACAGCTGAGTTCGTATGATGGATTTTATGTCCTTACCTTAAATTGTTTTGAAACATTAATTACGATCCTACTCAAAGGTTTCTCAAATCTACAAGCAGCAGAATAACATTACTTTCTGCAAAAAAATATTTCCAAAAAATAATTAAGTCGATAAAAACACAGGTCAAGCAACAGGTCGAATGCCTCACAATTTCAACAAATCTAGCGGTATGCCAAAGTTTTTTTTATTAATTAATATTTTTAATGCAATATAATAATATTCAGTTTTCAAGCATATATTGTAAGTATATTTTGGCTTAAACATCTTGTTCTCAGTTTTTACCCTGTCAACTTTCAAATGCCATCTATAAACACCGTAACTGATCATTCTTCAATCAGTTTACTGTCACGTCTGCTTATGTGGTTAATGGATTGGCGTACCCATGGCTGCTTGTACCAGCAAGGTGATTGTTACAGTCATTTCTTTATACTTTTGAAATAAGAAATTGGCTACAATTTCCATGCAGTGATGAGTATGTTTAAGTCAAGTATTGGTGATTGCCTTTACCTTTCTGTTCATTTTCAGTGACATTTCGGTCCTTAAGATTCGTTCATGAGTATTCACCTTTGTTTTCACCTTTGAGTAGGATCGTAATGTACTTGTTGGCAAGCCATAAAGGATAGCAACTATCTTAATTACCCATTAACGCAAGTAAGCAGTATACAACTACGTAATTTCAAAGATATATCCTAGAGATACCGTTGAGTTAATTGCTGTTAACACTATAGGTGGCTTACGCTCCCTCCTTGTAACAAACCCTTAGTACGACAATTAAGACCATGCAATTTGTTAACCTTGTCAAAACATGCCAATTATTTCCTCAAGCCTGCATTAATAGACTCGAAGAATAAGTTAATTGGAATGGGAAAAGACTTGCTGCAATGTAGTCTCGATTTCTGAAGAAAAGTCGAAGTCTTCAGTATTTAATAAGCCAGTGTAGAGAAGATTACGCTTTTGGCCATTAGCATTGGTGCATATGTTTTCACTTAAACAGAAAGTGGGTGTTTCCTATCCACATTTTTAATAAACTTATTCATTTCAAGGAACATCAAATTACATGTATATTAAATACAGCATGAGCTGCAGGGATTTCCCCATGAATAATAATGGCAATAAAATTAGAAAAAAAAACTGTCACTTTCAACAATACATGTTTGCCATGGTGGTCAAAGATTAAAACAAAAGCATAATGTTTACATCCATGTCAACGTAACATTATACACAAAGCCTATAACACAATAACACCCAGTTGGCTAAGGCTTGTTTGGTTACTGCCTAAAGAAATATGTTAAGGTTCATGTTTGTGATGCGTGTAGATTTGGTCGATATGTTAACGGTACTCCCCTGGTACATGGAAGATCCCCAGGTTTCATGATTGTCTAGGCAACGCCATTTCCACAGCTCCACGTGGCCCGAAACACGCATTCATTTGGAATTATGAAAATGTGAAGCCTGCATCATAAATCCTTTCCTTAAATCAACATTAGCGATTCCTTTATTGATTTCGCCTTTATAAGTTAGCAACACCAAGCTCTATTTCTGGTAAAAAATAAGACGAAAACTCACAAAATTGGGTTTATCGGGACTTCGTGCACATAGTCTAAGATAAAAAGCATTTAATTTTCTTGAGCTGAAAAAATACTTCCAACCAGGTTTTTTATGTTTACATTTGAGATTGACTTTGTACGCTCATACATGTAAATGCAGCACATGTTTATATATTGAACGGTGAGCAATCTAGAATTAACAATTGGCACGACTAGTTTTAGTAAAAATAAAAATATAATTAAATCAGTCGTTCTTTCAGGCATCACTTCTGACATTATCGTACGAATAGAAGTTGCTTGGATTAGCTCTTATGATTGGAATTAAGAGATCGTATGTTTGTTCAGAAACGGATGACATGCCGAAAGAAAGAACTTACAAATATCCTAAAAATAGGATGCTAACAATTTGAGCATCTCACGCGATATTTTGTCCGGTGCATCATTAAATCTGTTATTACAGCTTGTGCCGCCAAAGCGTGGGCGTACCAATTTGCCAAAAGTTTATTTTTGTATGAATTAAAAATACCATAACCATCATTTCCAAAGGATCGCAGGTAGCACGAATTTCAATGATACTGAGTCTAAATTTATGAGCACAAAATGTGTATGTTAAATCACTTTTCAGCATTAGCAGAAAAGTGAATACAGACTGTTGAATTGATCTAGTGCACGAATTATAATTACATTTTTCCCAGTTTAAATGATAAGGTTGTGGTTATAATAAGAGTATACCTAACTGAAGTTTAATAATTTCACAAGTTTCTTTATGATAAAAAATGTTTTAGGGATTTAGCTGTACGTCGGTCTTCTGCACAACATGGAAAATCGCACAACCAGCGAAATACACGTCACAAATTAGAATTAATGCAATGTCACTGCTTATTTTGATCCTATTTCAAACAGTATGAATTGAATTCTAACTCAAAAAAATAAAATTTCACGAGCTTTTCGTATACAATTTTTGTATTAAAATAAATAATGTATTACCTCGATAATATTTCAGCAAACTCGAGCCGCGAAGTAATTAATTTTCTCCGTTTCTGTTATCTCTTTGATATTAATTATCAACAGAAAGCCTAAATAGATAAATAAAAGTGTATTGACTAACGTTAGAGCATGTATGTTAAATGAATCACTTATAAATGTTTAAAAGCGCCTAAAACTTCGGTTTTTAAATGGCTTCTAATGTCGATAACGCAAAAACATTCCTCCCCGAATTATGGGATATAAGTGAAGATCTTAAGGACGTAGTATTGGATGAATTACGAGATCATTTAGAAGAAAAAGCATCAGCAGTGTACACATGTTATAATTTATCCTACTGACGTTTTGCGTTAAAGAATCATTTAATTAATGTCATTAATTCATTTAGAATCTGTTATTCAGGAAACTGATTATCTTTTTTCAATATTACTTTGCTCGTAAAGATCATACTGATTTACACGCACAATGGCTTCTAAGAATGCATGACTCTTACCCCATGTGTCCAATTTTCTTTCATTCAATGTAAAGTGCAATTTTTGTTTGCGCCTTTTATGGGTCTATCATATTTCATCAAATTCACAATTCGTGGAGCCACGCTGAAGTATATTACGTGTATATAAAAATCCATTTGCTTGCAATTTAACAATACTGACAAGTGAAGCAAAAATCCACAATAAAAATGCCAGAGAATGAGTACATTGAAAGTCAATATTTCAACAATTCCATCTCTTATACGCGTATAGTTAGCTACTAGCTATAAATATGCATTTCCATACATTATGCATACCAGCAAGCATGTATTAGGACACTTTTGATATACAGAACTAAAATTCAATAGTCATAAAATATGACGCATGTAAAGGGTGGGGTACGCGTGCATCGTATAGTCGCCGCTGCTTAGAAACGGAATTACTGGTATTAGTGACAATCATCAGCCCAATTTGTTCGCTTCAAGGGAAACATTACCGATAAAAAATTAAGCTAAAATAAACACAAAAGTGGCACGAATTAGTAAATCCAAAATGTACATTAAAGTTGTCTGCATGTGTCGTGGGCAGCAGAGATATGTAGTGTACGTGTACATGGGCGGATCCAGCAATTTATAAATGACGAAAGAATATTAAGTTGTAACAGCCGCATAAATCCCCGAGTTATCATTTTGCTTTCTAATAAAAAAGTGCGCGCACAGGCTGTGACAAGTTTAGTGCTACCTGAAACGCCTAAAGTTAACATTGATCTAGGGCTAGAAATGACCACATAACCTTTTTAGGACAATGCGTGCATTCATGAAATGACGAACCAACATAACGGGTTAAAATTGTACAATGTATATCATAACAGTGCATAGCATGCCGAAAAAATCCGAAATTAACACTAGTTGATTGTTGTTGAACATTGAGTTTGAGTTAATTTCAATTGACACAACAGTCGTAACAGTTGCGCCCCGAAAGTCTCAGAGCTTCTTGTTTGATAATATTGACAACACATGTATAGGCAAAGATTTGTTATTTAACGGGCTTTACGAGCATTTATCAAGACAGCAGTAGCCCGAAAGTAAATATTTCGCCAGAATTTCGTTAAAAAGCCTCTGACATTTCCCAAGAATTAGATTCTTTGACATTTAAAAGAATTTTAACTAAAATCTAGATTTAATACGAGTATGAGACACAATTGAAATAATAAATTTGATTCACTACTAATTGTTCGCAATTAATGGTTGTAAAATATACATGTACATGTGGATGGGCAAAGAAGTTGCGATAAAAGGCAATCTCTCATCTAGATGCCTTTTCATAAACGAGGCGCAGAAAGGTTTGAACGATTTTACAGCAACGATTTCATTTTTAAACCAATTCTTCTAGAAATGTGCACCGTTGTGCCTAGCAATCAACGCCACTGTAAGTACATGTGCGTGTAAATGCTGTCTATACGGCAATGCTGCTTTCTACTAATTGAAGTTTAAAACATCGACTGGCATTAAAAATTAGGAATTGTGCCACAAAATAAAATATACGCAATGAATAAAAAGCAAAATTAAATGCATTTGGAGATTCCTTAAAATAATTTAGCTAAATTGTAGATCGTTGTTTTCACACAAGCAGTCTTGATTTTATCTATGCAATTTAACGGGAATAATAAAACGCATTGGGCAACAATTTAATTAGTGCAGTTGCATATGTATAGCTAAAATGTCAACAAAATTATGCTTCTACACATTAATATTACTTTTAAAATTACTCGTGTAATTTCAAACAAAATCGTGATACGACAAGTGTTAAACAAGCAGACTGTTCAAGCGATTAAAATACATATTGAGTTACTGCTTTCATCATATTGTACAAAAAATCTTACAAAATGTTTCTCGTATAACGCCTGCTAATATAAGATCGTAAACAAATGGAAATGGATTTACTGCTGATATAAAGATTTTTAATAAAGATAGAAATGTCTAAAAAGTAAATTATTTTATCCATTTTTGACTAGAAATCGCTAATTTTTGTTACAGAATTTAGGGAAAAAGTCAACAAACCCATATAATTCTTCGCGATATTTCTGTTAGTGTTGATGGAACGTCTTAAACTTATAACATTGTGAACTTTCATCATTTGTCACCTGAATTTCTTACGAAAACTTTCAACAAAGGGCATAGCGGGTAATTACGCTGATCCATGCTCAATGTTATGATTTTTATACTTTTAATGCTTGCGATAATAGACTAATCAAGGGCTTGAGAAGAAAAACGTTACATGCATGTATGCCATAAACGTCTAGTCTGCAAAGCATCCTTATCAGAAGCGGATGTCATTCGCCCATAACCCAACAGGCAAAACGCTAATTACTCAAGGCCTGGCATTTAAAAAAAAATAAAAACTATTTAAGCTTGGTCTTCTGTGATTGTACAGAGGTTAACTATTTTACAATATTTATTACTCGGGATTATCAGCTGTTGGCCAGAGATTTTTAATTCACTGGTTATCCTTTATATGCCATTTACGAGCGTAGTAGTGAATTAAGTCTGATCATATTTTAGCATTGTATGGACTGTATGGATTGTATGTTGACACATTAACACGCAGTATAATAGCCAAATCTATTTATCTATCTTGTCAAACTGACAACAGGTATGTAAATTGAATGTAAACTTAAATGCATATTCATCCGTTTGTTTAAACATAAATAACCAAGGAATTCGCGTCGCAATCCAAAATCAAACGTGGTGGAAATCAACCATTGGTCTTTTCTTGTTCAGATACTCTGAGCAGGAAAAAACGCTTGCAATTATAATCATTTTTAAAACAAAAGTATCATCAGAAATATTTGTCCCTACGCCTCCAAATGCTATATATTTATTAACACCAACATTATTTACTGGTCATCTTCTCGCCTGGCGCCTAACGCAGCTGATTAGATTAAAATAGTAATAAGTTTCTAGGATCGCGTTTTTAAATTAAAAAACCCTTAAAATTAAATTTAGGGTGCAGCCTGTTTTATTAAGGCGTCATGTCAATCTCTAACCATCTGCACGATATTGGCTGTCCTTGTCAATCATACATGTAAGTATACTTCACTTTAAAAAGTAGAATTATTTATGTACATGTACTCGTTTTGGTAACACGTAATACTTCATGATAATTAAAAATAAATTTTAATGCGCTAATGATTTTTTGACTATGCATATTTGCACATTAGATATGTTCGATGCCGTCTTATTTCATAACATGCTTTTAAAATGATTCCCGAATATGCAATAATTACTGCATTGGTCTATGCGTTCAAATTATTAAAAGTTTAATTTCTTTATTTATGAAGAATACATTTATTAAATAATTTACCGAGCAATTAAAAATGCTGTCAATCATCTACACGTATTAAAATACGGAATTAGTTTTCACGACTTGGAAAATATAATGTATACATCGAACATTTGAGTTAATACGTAAATCCAATATCTGACTAAAATTGCATTGCCCATTGACTTGGAATGTTGAATAAGCTCCTGTACAAATAAATGAAATATCGTTTCACCCTCGGTGTTATCATGCTTTTTCAAAAGCTTTGAAATAACCGATCACAATGTTAAGGTACAGTGCTTTCAAATTGAATTATTACCTTAGTGGCTACCTCCCCATCCAGTTCACCTTAATAATGTTATTGCATTCACGATCAATGTCACGTGGGCCGAACAGAGATTTCCTTCACGCAATTCAGACTGTCGTCCGCTCATGGCACAAAACTAGTTATTACTTTCGAAAAAGACGACAAAAATTAAGTAACTCCCGATAAAGCGAAATCATTCGTTGTTCCCCGCTCACTGTACAATTTTCATGGCGATTACTGAGTTGATATCATTTCTCCGGTCAAACAACGCATTCCGGGATGGTTATGGAATAAAGTTTTCAGCGAACCACCAAAACGTTGACATTTTTCGAAGCCCGAGACGCGCGTGTCTTTCAGAAGAAATAAATTCGAGCGAATTCCAACCGTGGACCTCATCGCACAAGTTCAGAGAATACGACTGTCATGGTCCGAATTCCGAAACTTCGAACAGAAATTCAACTAAGGATTGAACTTCATTAATCATGAAGCGCGAAGAGAAGAGCGCGAAACAGCGAGGTGCACCACGCGCCACAACCGCACGGAATGGACTGAAGGACACGAAGAGCTAAATGCTTGGCGAAGGTGCCAAGGATGGCGGCGCATGCGCAGCACACGCCATCGCCTTTTAAGGGCCTGTAGCCGCGTCCAGACAAACAAACTACTTTAGAATTTTTGCTTAAAATAACAACCGGTATTCAATAAGGCACTTATTGAAATAAACGGATCGTTTTACAATATTTCAGAATTACCTGTATAGGAAATACAGTGCTAAGGCATTTAGTACCATTACAAAAATTAGCTGTGATAGTAGTCGGTTTAATTAAAATTATTATGAACATTTTTTTGCCTCGAGGGAAATTCTTTCCTATCAAGCTTTAACTAATCATGGTTTGTCCAAATCGTACAGGTAAATGTTTACAGATAGTCACAAACTAATTTTCTGGCTCGAAAGTTTCTATGAAATGTTCAGTCTATACATGTACATGTACATAGTAAGGATAAACTTCGTAGAATTGATTAGGTTTGTCAGATTTCAAATTTCTCCCCTCCTCGTCCATCAGAGCTAGGTTACCTTTCCTTTCTCGAAGGCTGAAAGTCTGAGGCCAAACAAAAAAAAACACTACCTTGATTCCGTTTTTTAAATAGTATTATTTTTTATTTAAATTCGAATATGGTGTTCTAGTCATATATTTGATCGCTTCCATTTCATTTTCAAGCATGATGTGATAATCGGAAATCTGTTTTACAAAAAATAAATTTGTGTAATGACACCAGAATAGACCAATCGTCCATGAAGCCTACACGTCAAATTCTTGTTTCACAAATGTTGCTAAATCAATGGTACTCGGTGACCACAAAAACGGAACCTACATTTCTCTTCATGTAGCGTAGGTATGATATGCATCAAACTTTCATAGGAAAACCGATAGTGAGCCTGCCTATTGAAAGGAGTTCTGAAATGTTCATATTCCTTTGTACATGTTTGTGGAAATTAAATTTTCGTAGATTTATCAATGCGGTAGGGCGATATTTTTGGAGATAGCATCTCCGATTTCTCAATGCGTTCGTTAATCAACGCTATTAATTACACATTTCATAATTAATTTTCCAGGAAATAACATTTTAATGAGGATGTTTTCCAGATGGCACGGTGTACATAAGCATGAATACAGTATATATAATTGTGTTATGTAAACATTTATCTCATTTTATCTAATGTGTCATTATCATAAGCAAAGCTTATGACAGTCGTTGCCCGCTTCAATTTTTCCCCGATAGTCCATGACGGTTTTATTACCCATTCAGATATGCTTCTCTTATGCTTATCAGTATCAGGTACTTTCTCTTATGCTAGGAGACACCATCTCATACTATATCATCATAACTATATCATGCATGTAATCAACCAACTCTAATTTAATTTGTTTAAAAAAAACTATTCTAAACACTTCTTGGTAAATCGGTACATCTTCAAAACATCACAAAAATGCACAGGTTCAATTTCATTAACACTTGAGATTGATATTACAAATGATTGAAACGAGTTAAGAGAATCTTCAAGAATCAATTCCCACTTTTTCTCATTTTATTCCCCATTACATATGCCCCACAAAGTCACAAATGGCAAACTGCTTGCTCTGCATTTGAAATCACACTCCAGAAAATATCACCAGTTCGTACCTCCCAGTTTTCAAAGATTCCTAATACTTATGTGATCTTCGTACATGTATATCATAATTTGTTGTTGTTGCTGCAATGATTTTTGACCTTGCTTTGCTTTCAGCATCACAGTCCTGCATTTCCAAAAATTCGCTATTCCTAAAGTCACATTGCTTTTAAAGAGTAAGAATTATCTTTACTGCATAGTAATCCTTAGAGTTTAGCTTCAAGTGCGTTTGAACATAGTAACAACATAAATTTACTTCGATTCAAATTTCATTGCTAGCTATTTTTTCTTCAAATGCATTTAGGCAGTTCAAATTCTTTATTAAAGTACCCCACTTCACAAAAACAATGCTTTTTTTCTGTTCTAAGACTCTTTACATGCATGCATTGCATGGCTGAAAGCAATAGCGAAAACAGATGGTCTCAAGTACAATTATCGGAAAACAGTAATTACAGGTTCAATACCCACGGTAACCCACCGTAAGCACAATTAGATTGATTCCGTTCTAAGTGATCACACCGAGTTTGTTTAATTCTAACCTTACCAATATCAGAAAATTGCAATATAGGCCTAATGATTTAAAAAAACAGGTACAGTGAACTCAAATTACAACTAAAGCAATTAGAATGGTTTTAAATTATAAGATGTTAGTTAATACTTCTTATAGGTCTACATCTTATTCAAATATCCGTACATTTCAAGTCATCATTATAGATTTTTAAAATCGGCAGCATAAAGACACTCCACGCAGTTGGTTATATCGATTTCCTGCAGATAATGGTTATAGCATTGTGCACAGTAAAAGAAAACTCGTTCTCATTACATGAATTGTTTCATTAATCGAAATGCTGAATGTGTAAAAGTGTTTAAAAACATTTTGGCTTGTTTGAAAACATAAATGTTAATCCCATTTTTAATCCGTTTTCAGCTGCCTTTGTTCACCCAACTGTAATATAAATAGAGAAACTACCTTAATCCAGATTAATAAAAATATCTATGCATTCCGCGGTTTAAAATGGTTATTTAAAGGAGTTATCATCGTCATCCATCATGATGAAAACTGCACTTATTTTGACTACTGGCATACGATAGGTTGTAATATATTATGCCTACTGTATATAACTAACCAATAAACTATCATTATAATCAATGTGATGTATGATGTCGATGTCATAATTCTATACGTTTATATATATTTTTGTTTTATGGACATCAACGTGTTTACTGCGCAGTTATCTAACTCAGACAACAATAAATCCGATTCAGGACATCATTAATACTGAGTTTGGTTTCATCATCATTTCGCTAAAAATATAAATCTCATCCCAAAATAAATGCGGCTTGTTTCGTTTGATTATATTCTTTCTGAGAGATAACTACCATAGGCTTGACGAAAACGTTTACGTTTTGTCCCACAAGCTAATCGAAATGTTCTGATGAATGGTAGCTTGCCACACCATAAAAGCATTGGTCGCAAGACGTCGATAACAATAAAAACGTTTTTCAAGCAATAAATTTACGGCAAACTTGATACATCAAATACATGTAATTATGTAACCATACATTTTAGCTAAACTGTTGAGGTCAAGATAATCAGGTATTTTGTTTTTATGGGCACAATAGAAACAGCCATAAAACGGAATTAGAAAAAAATATTGAGAAAAACATTTGGATCGATCGATGCTGGATTTTTATGCGATAGCTTTTATGCACATCACCCAGTCGTTTTACGGTTAAATTATTACAGGAATAAAAGCAAAAGAAGAAATGACAGCTGCTATTTTTTGTTTCTTAAAATAGCAGTGCTGTTTCCTTTGCACCCTATGAGACCACCAGCCTTGTAAGCAGTGCCACATGTATTCCAGGAACACCATGTGAAGATGATGGACTGCTTTATATAATTCAGTCAATAATTAAATTTAGAACCATAGTTCGAGTACATGACGTCTAGGAATCAATGTGTTACGTCAATATGTGGTCATGACATATGCTATATCATACACCCCGATACACAAATACCTTGTCAAATTTGAAATCAAACAGTATTCATCCATAACTTTTACAGTCACTTTCTTTTATGAAGGAAACTATACATGTATGACGGGTGAGTGCAGCGGCAATATGAATAACATCTCACATTTACTGCAAAGTGCGTAGGATAAATTATTGTGAAATGTAGTGATTGAGTAAACTTTATTTTTGATTGCTGACTGTTTAAAATAAACACGTATACAAGCATCATGCTAACGACAACGTCCAAATCCAGAATTTTATGTTTAACTACGTACATGTACATGCATATACATATTGCAAATCGAACGAAAGTATGTCTGACAGATACAATGTAACAACAGATTAGTTTTATTGCATACTCGTTATTCCTCTACAAATTGTGAATAATGTCGATAAATAAATAGCAAACATGTTAAGGTATTTACGCTACAAGTACTTCAAAAGAGAAATTGATGCTTTTCATTACGTTGTTTAACTGCAATTGTAGATCTTGCATTCAGATATAATTAGCCTTTGAAGGGTTACGACGCGACGTATAGAAGCAGCTTTCGAGAAAAATATACTTCGATCAAGTGTTGCGTACAAGAGCAAATGAAGTGATGTACCTATACAGCATTTAATAACAATTTTAATTTGAAACTAGATGCATCTCTTGTTCACATTTTGATCGTTTGTCAGGAACAAATAACTGAATGCATCTTCTCGCTAGAAATTTTTATAAACAGATGCATTAATGTATCTTATTTCTTGGGCATTTTGTTTCAAAATAGTTTTCATTTGGCGAATAATTTAGGTATATTTAATTAATTTATTTCTAGCATTGCATCAGCTCTAGAGGGAGACCTGTTTTTTGACCGCGCTTTCTTTGAAATGTAATTACAATAAATAATACAAGACTGTATCATATCAATAGAACCGAAGAGCAAATGCAAGTTTTATCAAGTTTTGAAAGATGTTCATGCAAATTAAGCTAAGGATAGAAGCGTGTATCCGATTACTCTATAGAATTTCATTAAACCAAATTTTGTTAAATCTCAAAGGTGCCCGTAGTATATGCTAATTACCGGTAGTTTTCAATTCGGATGTCTAAGCTGTGTTTGCACGAAGTTGTTACTAATCTGCATATTGGCTACTATTCATTAGGCCGAGTGTAATTAGATCTGTAATTAAGATCTTAATTAATTGCTTTTTCCACTGGAGTTAATCCACGACTGATAAAGCAAGCTGAACATTGCCGAATATTCATTTCCGATATTAAAAGACTGGCAAAAATTTACGGCAAGGCGATTGGAATGCAGATTAGGCGTTCCCTCCTTGATAATCTTCAATGAACTTGCAATCATCGCATTTGAAGCCTGCAACTGGCTGAACCAGCATACCTTATAATGGTGGATGTTTTTGCTAACCAAGACAAATTTTCATGCTTCAACGCGCATGTGAACGTGTGAAGAAAAATGTCTGCCTTTCTTAAATCTTATAAGTGCACAGTGAAAATGTTTACCAGGCCTATTTTATGATACAAAATGTAAACCAAAATACAAGTGATTGCAGTTGTTGGGAAAAGATCTCAAGCAACTGATCTGATACGGGATATGGTCACTGACACTCACTGTATTAAAACATGAAATTATTACAATATCAAATTAACCTCTGCATTTTCGTACCGGAAAATTAATTTGATAATTCATATTTCAAGAACGGTACAAGTACCGCAGGTGTATATTTCTCACGTACCGCAGCCTGAGACAATTTATTTACCTGTACTTACTAACATTCTCAAAATAATTGTTGTGTTACTCTGTCTGTTTTCGTATCCCCTTTGTCACCATTTTTGTCACCAGCGGTTTCTCTTGTGATCTTCTTTATCAAGTTAACAATATAATGAGCTTCAAATGCCCCACCCGCCCAAAGTGTAACATCAGCCAACCATACTTAGTCAAATGCGGCAGTCAATTTTGTAGATAGGGAAGGCAGCGTAGTTCATTAAATATGCGAGAAGGGAAGGACGCCATAACAAAATATAGAGGGAGATAATTTTGGATACCAAAAATATCACTGTCGATATGCATGTATACACATGTGCATGTACATGTAGTACTAATGGACCTAAATCGATAACATAACTCTGGACATGGTCAGATTTACGGTGGATGCCAAAAGCATTGCTGCAATCTGTGCAATAACAGAGGGCCTCAACATGAATTCTTACAGTTGGATGAACCAATCAGAGATGCAGCTGGATATCTGATTCAATTTCCGATTCTACTCAAAGAACTTTCCCGAGTGTGCAGTTTATTTTTATCTCTCAAGGAATGGATTATGACACCGTACAAAGACATCCAGGGCAATAGCCGTCCACCGGTATGTGGAACTCGAAGGCCTTGTCGACCGAAAAACAGAGTGCAGAGTGAGGGAATTGCCAAAAAATAACGCAACAAATCGGCTGTGTTAGTACAGGTAGTTTCAATACAGTGGATCAAATCCAAATGCTGCAGGGACAACAACCAGCAGCCATCATACTTCAACTGACACAAGAAGGAGCGACCAGACACGGTCAATCTCGAAATAATTGGACAACTTTTCCGTGGAGGACCATGGTCAACAAAAAAGGCAAACGATGGTTGGTTTGACCACTCAACCAGGAATCGATTTCGTCAGAAAAGAGACAAATAACCGAAACTGCTTCTGCTGGAATAGCCTCTACTCTGATGAGGGTCACTGAGAGCTACTTCAACCGTTGGACAATCAACTTTGAAGACAGCTGAATAAAGGCATTAGTACGTTCAGTAAAAATAGTCGTATTTACATTAACATTATCGCCCACTAAAAAGAATCATGTTTATTTAAGTTATTGCATAACAGCCAACATTTTCAACACACTCAGTTTCATGAAATATATGTTATTCAACAGAATTAAATCGTTATCAAGGTATTTTCTTCAACTACCCTTAAAATGCACATGCCTTAACGTTCTGGTAAATTTACACTCTGGATACCCCGACGTTTCGGAATACTTGCTAATATTGGAAATCCCATTACATCAACGACCCCATTTGCTAAGAATCTACCAGCTGGTGTGGCAAATGTCTGTGAGAATGCAATGAAATGGGAAAATTTGTAGACTATTTGTAAAAGGTTTCAAACTGTTCGTGTTTTGCATCTATGTAAGCAAGTGAAGCAGCAGGTTTTAATAACACCCCCTTGCAGATGTTGCTTATAAATCGCTTTTAATTAAGCTCATTTGTTACTTTAGTTGTATAATGATGTCAATTTATCCTTGGGAATCTGTTAGGATCACTTTCCGCTGTTAGAAGAGTCATTACGCAGTTCACGTCTGTGTGCAGACTGGGAAACAATAATACGGCAATCAAGTTGTTAATTAACTATAATTACTCCGATTGAAGTAAATACAAGTATAATTGAGGAGCATCACATATGTTAGCAGAAATTTGAAACGCAACAAGCTGCAGCTGTTGTCAGCAAACCCTTGTTAAATGTCACTATTTAGTGGATGTTTTTTCTGTGATTGGCCGAATTCTCAACTAACCTTTTAAGATCATCTTAAACGATAAGGGACACTAAAACGTTTAAATGTCGTAATCTTCAAATGGTAATGAAAGAAAATAATTGAGTTAAATTTAAAGATCTGCCAGTTGTTGCGGCAAATGGTTGAGAGAATTAACTTAGAAAAACTGTAAAATCGCTAATTTGCTGTGCATTTTTCTCTGCATATGTTTGGGATTGCACATGTACTATATTTGAAGTGTTTTACTCCAAACCTTCCCGAAATGAATCAGTTTATTTTTCCGGTGAAATTAAGAAACGTATTGTTCAGTGAATCATCCCATGTTAAACGCAGTTTCGGGAAAGAAGATACCAATAAAAAGATTTCGACAAACACGTATATTTTCTTCAAACATGAAAATGAAATTAAAACCTATACAGGGGTGCGTTTGATAGACACTAATCTATTAAACTTTGGCTCCCAGTGTATAATTTAGCAGGTGTCACTCGGAAAGTAGATAAATTCTGACGCTACAAGAGAGCATCGACCCATTATTTTTTGAATATTCATAAGTTGCCGCACTTTTTCAAAAATATTTTCTGTTTTTTATGCTCACCAAAATCCACTCGCGTTATTTGTTTATAAGGGTTTCCGAGAAGAGCATGCATTGTATATTACTAGCTTCCGAGAACTAAAAGAATTTTTAAGAATTTTTCTTCTACATTTCTGGCAAATTTGGCAATAAATCAAATTTATAGTCTTCAGAAATGGCATAGCAGCTGTGGAGGGAGACACGTATTCGGAACACAAACGAAACGTTAGTTTTTAGCTGCATGGACTGCTATCTCTACACGTTCAGCATGTGAGACGATCAAACATTTAACATCACTGTATTTCACAATTTCTAAATCCTTTTCAATTTTTAAACAAAATACGTTTTACTTAAGTTGGAAAAACTTTTTTGAAATTTTTGCTTTCAAATTCTTTTACAAATTTGCGCTGAGCTTTACAAGTTGTTTGGATTGTTCACAAGACAGCCTCGAATATACATGTATTAATTTAAATATCCCAAAATGCGTCAAGGATCTTAGAAAACATTTCTCTAGTGCACTCACGATTCACAATAACTAAAGCAGTGGCGCAGTGCGGTGCAGGGAAATTGTTCCCGGTGAATCAGGCTATGAAATCCCAACGGTTTAAGCGTAATGGAACATAATATCAAATTCTCCTCTCCAGAAATGAAAATTTACCATGTACACCAATACACTTCAACGTAAAGTTTCCGACAACAAAAACAATGAAACAGACAAAATTCGACTCTTACAATTTCAAGTTACGCCATACATTTGATCAAGAGTTATTTCAGTGCCTCTGTAAACTATGAAGAAACAAAACAACTCCATTAATCGTTTATGCGGTTATCCTTGTACTACATTTCGGCTGCCATGCTGTTTAACAGTGCCATACATCTTTGAGCATGTAGGCTATGGACGTTCAGAAACGTATAAATCTGAGGGGAAAACCTGATTGTTAATATAATAAAGTGATGACATTTCAAAACGTTTTAATACCATAATGCAAAGGCCAAGGCTTTAATTATGAAACACGCCATGCTTCTACGCAGTTCTCCGTCTTGAAGTCAATTCTTGGAATATAGATTTTACTCACCAATCGATGCCAGTTGAAAGATTTTTGCTAACCAACAAGCCGAAAAATCATCATCGTGATTTTATAAAATTGATAAGAATGCTTTTTATAACTCATAGACTACGTTGGAACATCGATGGGCATTAAGCTGATCGAGTGGTTTGCTCGTTATTGACGTTATGCTTTGAGATATTTTTGTCGATGTACCTGATGCACCCACCAAAAATATATACATGCGCATGTACATATTCGCAGACTGATTGTTTAATTCAGCACTTTATAAAGTGTTCCAACACATCGCGTAAAGTGTAATTTGAAATAAAATAAAAATAATAACAAGGATTGATCGATTACACTCCAAACTGAATTAAGTTGAAATGGTTTTGAATTGACTTAAGTTTAAGGAGGTAATAAAACCGTACAATAGAAATAATATAAAAATTTGAAATTCGATCATTTTTTTCCCCTAAAATGTCAGGTTATTTTACCAGTATGTGAAATGTAATGTGAAATGTAAATGGAAACGTGCCGTTGAAATACATGTAGCTGTAGACAAACAGTCATATCGACCAATGCTAGCTAAACTTCAAATCGATTCTCAACTCAATCTTATACAATGGCCTGAGTAAAATTTTGCTCCTGGTGAGGAAGTGGGAGTTGCCTCGGCTATACGACCGGAAACATGTAGCTCGATTGACGCATATGTGATCACACAATTGCTATCGAAATAATAGTCTCTGTATATGCAACCAAGGTCAGTAATACGAGAACAAGGTGAAAAGAATGCAGATGAGAGGATGTAGGGCATAACTAAACTCATGTCATGTTTATAACGTCTTAATTGGTACTCACCATTAAAACCACTAACACATAATAACCAACTATCAGATTAGAATTGCGCTATGTCCAGAAATGACACATTCCTTTATACACTTTCACGGCATATGGACTACGAGATACAATCTTAAGAAAACCAGTGCATGGTGCCACATATCCTTACTCTTTGCGCTATGCCTTAACATGATTTACATCTTAAAGAGATATCCACTTATCCTCGTAGGAATATGCCGTGTAACGTGAAAATGTAAGGGGGCCGTTAAAGCGTTTGTGGAAAAATGGTAAAGATCGCCCCAAAAAGCGATGCACACAATGCAAGAATAAAATTTACAAAATACCCATTTTTGTTTCAAATACTTATTATAATCGCTAAATTTATTTTTTCCCGTCTATAATCGGTTCTACACTAAAATTGCAGTTATATTTTCGAATTTGAAAATGTCTCGTTTGTTTACAAAAATTAAATGAATAAATAATAAATACATTTATAAAAACCGCTATGCAACCTCCAATGTCCATCTTCGGAGGTTTCATTAAAAGGAAAACCCATTAGTGGATAACTAATTCTACACGGGGAAAAAAATAAACTAAGAAATTTAAATAAGTATTTGAAGCAAAAATATGGGGGAAATTATTTGTATGATGGGCAATCCTTTTGGGTTAGGCTTAATACGTTTCTACTTTAAAAAGTATGTACCCATTATATTATAAATAATTTAATTGTGAGAAACGCATGCTCAATATACTTACACCCAAATGCACATGTGTCAAACAAGATCCAACATGGTGCGCATGTCTATGACGTTCTCTAAAAATCATTAACCGGAATGGCCGCTAGCAGAGTATTTAATCGCATAGGCACATCTTTGTATTCGCTATACATGTATGCCTCTATGCATTCTCAGTGTAAATCTTTTACAGTAATCCTTTGCACCAATATACTGCGTAATTAATAGTGCAGATCAGGAATTCACGACTCATTACCTAATCATGAATAAATTAGTGCAATAGCTCGATTCCATTTGCGTACATTTTTGTAAATATCCTAAAAGGGTCATAAATTTTGGTTTAAAGCGCTCATCGGACCATTTGGGACCGAGATTGGTGCAGCGTTTAATAGCGCATGGCACTCATTGTTGTAGCACTTATTATAATGTAAAAGCTCAAAGCTTTGCACAGTTATCGTTACATTTCGCCGCTATATGTTTTTGAATATGCATGCATATACAATGAAATCGGTACATGATCCTTTTCAATCTTCTGCTATTCATAGTGGATCGTTTTAATAGGACTTGTCTAAATTGATTTACATTGGCTGGCTAAATTGACAACAATTCTCCTATTATTATAACATTAAGTGGTATTAAAAGGACAAATATATTCAGTTTAATTCTCACCAACACACCAAAACGTATGTCACTAAATTAAATTTCCATAGCGAGTTGAATGTTATCAAGGCGGGTGTCTGCTAAGAGGCACAAATACCGTTCGATTTTGTCACGATGCCACGTGTGTCCGCCAAGAATGCGGGGCATGCTTTGGCGCTTGCTTTTCTGTTTTCGTTACTGCTATTAGCGTGTTTTCGACACCCTGCGCCTGGACTTGGTTTTTTTTTTCTCACCTTCGCATCTCCCGCGTAACAATTTGTAGGGGAAGGGGAATCTGATCAGGTATATGACGATATCAGACATGAGGGAGGTGGCAAAGAATATGGACATCCAGTATTCTGCGCCATAATACTCCCACATACGTAAACATGTATTACTATATCACTAAGCAAACAAGACACCAACAAATAGATAGATAGATATATATATTAATAGAAATGACTGCTTAAAGAGCATCTTATTTAACCCCAAAAAGAATAGGTACATTTTTTTTAAAAATAGTGATTGAGAGGTATCGTAATTTTTTTGAACGTTCAGGGGAGGGAACCTTCCGGTAAGCCGATTAAAGACTGCATTTCACTGTCCAACCGAAGGATCATGACTTTACGTCTCATATGTTCAGCAACTTTTTATATCAGTATTTATTTTAATGCAACATACATTTGATAGCCAATACAGGTCAGATCACAATGGGGTGGGGGAGAACGGGGTTTGGATCCTAACCAATGATAACCAAATACAATGTTACACAAAGGCACATGCGCCTACTAATAAATTAGAAACCAACCGATTATCATGATAGCATACATCTACATCCATTTGCAAAGTCGCAACTATACATATTTCTGAGTAAAGATATATTCATGGTGTACGCCTTTCTATAGGCCTCTGCATCAAGAGCAACCAGGTACATGTATACACCCATGGGTGATATTAATTCTCACTTCTTCCTTCGTTGATGCTTATACAATTTGAGTCAAAATGCGCTTAAGAGATTTAAAACATGCTTCTTGAAAACAAATACACGTTTGAGTCGCGAAACTGAAAGTGAAACCCGCCACGCAGGAAGCACAAACTCAATTTGAACAGAAATTATGAAAAAAAAATCGCGTAGGTATCTTAAAAAGAGCCACTCGTTAATCATTGAATAACCAATAATTTTTCTTCTATAAAGTAGCATTAAGTATGCTCTTGTCATGCATGTTAGATTATAAAAATGTGATGTGCTCAACTGCATAATACCCTTTTCGTGTTTCGTTCAAAACGAAAATGGTCTATGACACGGTGTCACTTTTTATCGATTAAACCTCTTGTAAGTATATATATATATATCATATTAAAATAAACCATCTGTTAGTCGTGTGATTTATGACTTCATAAATCGAATAAGCTAAATTTAATACGATTAAATATTCTTCCAGAATTTTTTATCAAAAGGGGCAAACGTGCTCTTCGCATTTGCAATTCATTCTATTTTCTCTCATTTCCATTTGAAAACAAACTGAAACAAAAAAATTTGAAGATGAACTACATACATGTGGATAAGTTGCAGCAGAAACCTAAAATGTCACTTATAAAGGCATACTTTCGACTTTTTTTAGCGTCTCGCGCTAATAGCTTTTAATGCGTATTTGCAGAATCTCAAACAATTGCACTTTAATTCAAGATACATGTATTTCGACCATATGCCTCCGTAAATGGTTAGGAAACGCATGACTACACTCTAAAATGAAACATCTAATTTTTTATTTTAAATGCATGTGAGAATAAGATAGCCATCTCAAATGAAGATGAATTTGTATCTAAATTGTAATATTGTCAATGAGGCAAACTCATTCAAGATGGTAGATTTAAAATTTGCTTAATATAAGATGCATCTTAAATCACATGCAATAGATACATCTGTTAATTCCATCAGTACCCCCCATTTCACAATAATGCAACAATCCACTGACACATCCTGCTTGAA
>JAQIXS010001752.1:0-27202 GCA_034700785.1 Rossiulus vilnensis | reverse complement strand
GTTATTTCACAACGGACGGTGAGTATAAACTGTGTGTGGTCACGAATACCTCGGTGAGATTTGAGCAGATTTCAATTCAAGTGGTTGAACAGAGACCATCTCCGAGGACACAATGTTTTGCCGTGTATGGATGTCCCTTGCCAAGTATACTGAGCGGCACTAGCGAAAACACGCCGAAAAACATGGAAAAACTCACACAAAATGTCACTTGTGACGAAAATGCAATTACAATCCTCGAAAATTCCCAAGCAAAAAAACGACATTTTATGACAATTTTCGCTTGCGGGTTTCTGCAAAGTTTCAGCTGAACGTGTGGTTGAGGCAGCAAAACCCTTTATACAGCGGATCTTGCACGATAATTATTTATGTCAGCAGTTGGAGGGTTACCTGCGGGCCTGGAAAGTCAGGTAGAAGCCTAATGACAAAGCACTGCATTTTGAGTGGAAATTTCAATGAAAGGTGCTCTCAGCACTGAAAGGCATTATTTTGTACCTAGGTTTTATAAAAAAAATTCGCCTGCGTTATCTCGATTAGCAGTGCATATAAAACTTACATTCGAAATATTGCCCAAAATCCACAATCATGAACTAGCCTGCGGCGTTATCGTAATGATAATGTTCAATAAATATTATTAATAAGAAAACGGCAAAAAATTATGATTAACTAATATAACTTTTAAAAAATGTTGGTCTATGCTCTTAAACTAATGTACAAAGGGGATTAAATTTGCCATCACATGCTCGACACGGCTCTACCCTACATCGGAAGCAGTTTTAGTCAAGTTCAGTCTTCGAGCAGGGATTCCTTGGACACTTCGCTTGGAATGATCTGTAGGATAGCGTTAATAAAGCTTCTGGTTTGCTTGAAAATAATAATCTTGTGTTTGTGATCCAACCAGGAGGCGAGCGTCTTAATCCCGTCTCTGTCACTCGTACTGAAACCAAGGAATCATTGCCACCAATTGGCGTGTTTTGGGATATCGAAAATTGCCAAGTGAGTGCCGAGCGATTTAAATACCTTCTGATAAACGGTTTGCAAAACGTCAGTGAATGAAACTTGATATCGAAAATGCAATTACTTAAAATTCATTCGAGAACTGAGACAACGAATGAAGAAACAAAAAATAAAAGTAAATCTGTTAAAATGTCAAGGATGAGCCGAAAGCACGCCCACCGTGCAAAAATATTACTGGCATATTTTTTGCTTGAAATACTTATTATAATTGCCCAGTTAATGTTTACCCAGTGTAGGATTGGTCGTCCGTTAGACTTTCAGTTTGGTTTAAAATTTCAAAATGCCCCGTTTATTTCTATAAAAATTTAGCAATTTGGAAAAAACGAGGCCAACCTTGCAGGGCAACCACCTTCGAATATTTACGACATATTTCTCAAATTTCTTGATTTTTTTATGTATATAAACGGGGCCTTTCTACGTTGGGATAAAAATAAATTGAGCAATTATAAGTATATTATAATTATAACGTGGGCATGCTTTCGGCTCATCCTTAAGTGGATCTCAATTCCTAGTCAACGAATTTCAGATTTCCCGTGAAATGTAAGTGTATCGTGGATGCGTAAGTTTCATGTGATTTTGTTGCAGGTACCTAAAAACAAATCCGCAGTAGCGATCGCTCAGCACATCAGGAGCGAGTTTTTCCAGGGACACCATGAGGCTGAATTCATGTGCGTTTGTGACATACACAAAGAAAATGACATTGTAATTCAGGAATTGCTCAATGCGCAGGTACTGTGACGATTCAGTGCGAGGCGATGGTCGTGCGGTGCTTTCGAAATGCGATTTCAGACATCGTTTCGTTTTATTCCGAATAAGGTAACGGTCGTCCATGTTGGATGCCAAAGTAAAAACGCAGCAGGTAAATTATTTGAGTCTTGACATTATTTCTTTATGAAGCTCTTTGACGTTGACGCCAATTTTACTAAATTATGCTCGTTCCGAGAGAGGGAGAGAGAGAGAGAGAGAGAGAGAGAGAGAAATGTATGGTGGATTGACCAGGGACGTCTTCGACTGGGCTTGTTTTTAATAAGAAATTATTTCGTTTTCTTTCACGCGAAACTAGACAGCAAATTAAGGCAGTCAATCCGACGTTTTGCTGACATTCATAGCCCTCCAGCGACGCTGATTTTAATTTCAGGTAATTTTATTCGCTCGTTTTCGAGAAAAAGCTATAATGCCGACCGTAAACGGATGATCCCCATTTTCGTAAAACAAACAAAAATGGATATTTTACGTAAATATTATCATAAATATTCTCTAAGGGGATTTTGTTTGCTCATTTTCGAATGATTTATAGCAACTGACCGTAAACAGTTGTTCCTGATTGTTTTTTTATTTGTGAAGAAAAAATAACACATCACAAAATGTTTTCAGGGGATGTAAATTTTGCAACGGATCTGTGCGACCTTCGTTATCGCAGGAAGTTCAACATCGTCATTCTCCACAATGGTCTCGCCGCGGAGCCCCTTTTGTTTTGCGCAAACTGGCACGACTCCTTCGTCGCCATCGTCCAAAAAGTTCCTCTCAAAGCGACGAACAAGCAGCAGCAGGTAAGACTGCTGTCCGAACCGCGCCGCGCGATTCCCTAGCCTGAAGTCTCGCAAGCCGCCCTCATTTCGCGTCACTCTCGTTTGAAGGCGGACAAGAAGCAGTGCGAGCTGTGGGTGTCGAACCTGCCCGCGGAGTACGACGTGCCCCAGGTTCGAAATAGGCTGAAGCGGCTGGCGGACAACTGCGGCGGCAAGGTCCTCAGCGTCACCGGAACCTCGGCGCAGATTCGGTTCCCGAATGCGGATTACACTCTAAGGCAAGCGAAGCGTTTTTATTTCTCGCACATTTAAAAGTTTTTAAAAGCGCGGCCGCTTTTATGGGTGAAATTTCAGCCAATTTTCACGTAAGGGGGCATTCATGAAGGATATGCGGGGAATGGATTTGCGAAAACCCGACAATTCCTGACGTGGGAGAGGAGAGGTTTCAAGAAAATAAGACGTCTGGAGAGTCACGTGGCTTTTATTATTATTATTATAGCGTGTTAATTATAGCTTCTTAATTATCCCAGCATTGATCGGTATTGTAAGGATAGGTTTCGCATTTTTTATTTATTGTACTAATATTTCGAATCTAGTTTTCCAAAATTTTCGCCTGCGGCGTTTCTTTGAATTATTGGTGAATATTTATAAAATGTTGAGGCTGAAATTCCGGATTTGACACCCAAATTTGCAAACGTTTCGCCTTCGGCGTTTGCCGAAGAATTGCCGATAAATTTCCTAATTAAATTAGGAAATTTATCGGCAACTTTTTTTTTTGTATTAAATTGCAGGCTTAAATCCTGTAAATTTGTAACCAATTTAATACAAAATTTTCGCCTGGAGGAAGACTGGAGTAAGGCACTTGCGACCTTATGGTTTGGCATCCTTTAAATGGTGCCGGCCCTCAAAACATTCTTTCTATATTTTGCCGGTCCGTGGTGGTGAAAAGGTTGAAAACCGCTGGGCTGATCCAAACTGTTGATCATTGATCATTGGACAGTTTAGGAAAACGAAATAAAAATAATAAACAGTAAAAATAATCCTTATTAAATACTGGCATTCAGTTTTTCTAAATTTAGACGAAATGTTTCGTAATTCGGGGAATATTTCATCATTGTCCGCAAAATATATGTAATCTTTAATTAAATGTTAGGTCATGAAATTCTCGAAAAATGTTATTACCTACATTTTATGATTCGTGTAATTCGTTGGACAGTTTAGGAAAGTGAAAATGCAAAAAATACCTACTAAAATAAACCGTAAAAAATGTACGCAATAAATTTTTTAAAGCGAAATTTTGCAGTCGTTTGACGAAATTTGGACAAAAGTTTCTTTAATTCGGGGAACAATTATATGAAATTCAGCTCACATTTTCATGACGACATTTATTGCAGAGTGAACTGTCATGAGTTATTTCCCACATACCTGACCCCCGTGACGTCACCGAATCGAATGCCAAAGGTCACCGCTTGACCAATGGACGCGCGTGGCGCAATTTGCGTACTTTCGCGGAGGTTTGACCAGTGGTCAGTTGAGCTGTCCGGTCGCCTCATTAGGAGCTCGGTGCCGAACGGAGATGGTGCCAGGCACAATTCGGCCTCCCTTAATTTATTTCGTTTTTTTGAAAGAAAAAAAAATTTTTGCTGGTGGTTTTAAACCCCAAGGGCCAAATTTCATCTCCGATTATTTATTAACGTTCAATTCGGTTTTGTTTCGTTTTTTTGTGAATGGAATTTTAAATTCTGCGTTTTGTTTTTGTTCTTTTATTAAGTTAACTTTATTTACTCGAATGTTTTCGTCGATTCGTTGGCGTCCGTTTTAGTTAATCAAATTAAGAAACTTTGCGAAAAAAATGTTCAGGCTCGTTCTCAACGTTCAAGGGTAAGGTCAACAAGTTTCACGTACAAATTCTCGAAATTATTGGAATGTTGCGTTTTTTTTGTCATGATTTCGCGTTTAAGAATTTGGGGAATTCGTCGAATTTCTTCGGACTTTAAGCGCAATTTTGAGATGGCGCCTCATCGAAGGCGAAATTCCTGGAATTTCTAGGAATTTGCAGCCGATTAGTTCGGCCCGAAGGAGGAAGTTTTAAGGCTTTGTCCAAATTCGTGATTCTTGAATTTTAATTTCAGGGCGAGGAAGCGCATGGACAATGAAGACGTTTTTGGGAACAGAATTTCCGTGAATTTTCCGCCAAACTCCAACAGCGAATTCGGGGCCGGAAGGAATGCGTCTCCTCAAAAACAAAGTAGGCGGGAAGAAAATTGTGACATGGATTGTTTTCCCCCTGTTAATTTAAGTTTTGGCCGAATTATGCAATCGCTGGAAATTTCGGCGGAAATTGAATTTGGCATCGAGGTTGAGGTTTTTAATTTTTGTAGTTTTTAAGCTTATATCTTAATATGGATTTTTTTTTTTTTTAATTGAGCGTGTGAAGGGTACCATTTGCATTCAAAGGGCAACTAACATTTTTTTATTATATGTTGATATTCCATGTTTTTGATGGCTTTGAAGAAAAAAAAAATTTAAAAGCGTGGAAAAGATTTCGATAATCATACAAATTTAGGTACCAAATCAAGTTTTGTCATCGACCGAAGTCGCACTTGGTCATTGTTGGTATCGTTTTTTCATATCCTTTAAATTCGTTATTTTGATCCAAAACATCAGGTTTGATAATCCTTTCTTTATCGAATTATATTGGCTTTCTATAATCACGGTTTTTGAAACAAAAAAACCCCGCATATTCCTCGGTGCTTTTCGTTAGCGAATTATACGGCAAAATCCAATAGCTTACAATTCGTAAAATTTCGAAATTGTCAAAATTGTTTAAACTTGTACTGGATTTTACTTCGAAATGCGTTTTTGTCCCGACACTCGATATTCCTCGGCACATTTCTTAAAAAAAATGTGCCGAAATGTATGATTCGCGAGGAATTTACGTCTTTTTTTCCCCCTATTTTCTGAACAACGGTTGGAAATTTTAGATTTCGGAATTATTTTTCAAAATCGGTTTTTTAATTTTTTACGTCCAGCCAAAAAGAATCAACACGGTTACACGTCGTCTCCCGACCATTCCAGACAGTCGTCCCAGAACGGCGTGGCGCCCGTCAAGGGTCAGCCGGGGAAGAGCTCTTTTCCAGCGGCGCCGAATGCGACTTTGTTTCCGCAGAACCGCGCGGCCAAGTCCGCCGCGGACTCCTTCCCTTTCGTCCGCCCTTGGGACAGGAACCCGGGCGTCCAGCACTCGTATCCCATGCCGGGCGACCAGTCGGAGATGTTCTCCGCCTTCTCCACCAAGGCCCAAGACCTGTTCCAGAGGCCCTACCCCGCCCACAAGACCAACGGTTCAGGACCGCCCAAAGCAAGCGCGGTATCCGCCGCCTCCGACTGCGAGATGGGCAGAAGACGCAAGAAAATAACAGGATGGCGGTCAGACGGATACGGAACCAGCTCCTCGGACGATGGTCAAGGAAACACCAGGCAGAGGGGATACGCAGGTGGTGTGCAGGAGGGCGGGAGGAAGATCATCGGTAGAAAAGGTTGGTGGCCATTGCGAAGCTCTTCCTGATGGGTGCTGTTGCGTGTCAACTGTGCCTTTCGGTTCTGGTGCGGGGTTCCCCCAGAACCTGGAGTTCGTGGAAAAGTCAGGGAAATCGGAAAGACATGAAAAAGCCTGGGAAATTTTAGGAATTAGATAAGTTTTGTGAAATTCAAATAAGTCTGGAAAAGACCCGGAATTGGAAAAATATGAAATGACCAGGGAAATTGGAGAAAAAGAAATAATCTGTGACATTGGAAGGACACGTAATAGTCCGGGAAATTCTAGGAGTTGGATTAATTTCGCGAAATTCGGAGAAGTGTGGGAAGACGTGGAATTATCGGGAAAATTGAAAAAATATGAACTAAGTGAGGGAAATTATACAAATACATGAAATATCCATATCAGGGAAAATTTGAGGGATGATGATATGAAATTTAGTTATGTGGAAAAACATGAATAATCGGGGAATAACTTCTGGCAACTTTTATTTCATTAATGATGTATTTGGAAAGACATAAAATAGTCGGAGAAAAGCCAAGGAATGATGACTTATTTTGTAGAGGTCAGGGAAATGTTAAAAGACGTGGAATAGTCCGGCAAATTCAAGAAATAGATTGATTTTGCAATGTTCAGAGAAGTCTGTAAAGACCTGGAATTGTCAGGGAAAAATTTGGGGGAAAAATGAAATACTAAAAAAAAATGAGACGAAACACAGAATAGTCGGGGAAATCGGGAAAGACATGGAATATCCAAGTCAGGGAAAATTTGAGGGATAGTAATGTTATAAAATTTAGTTGAATCGTGCAAAACATGAAATATGCGAGGAACAATTATTTTGCAAATTTCTGTCAGAGTAATGCTTTATCTGGATAGTCTTAAAAAGTCATGAAATTAAACTTGATCAGTAACTTGATCAAATGTGCCTGTAGCGTTCCTCGCGTATGCCGTAATTTTACTTCATCTGTCCAGGAAATGCTTGGAAATCCTGCAGAAGTCGGGGAAAGTTGAGAATTTTGTTTCTGGGGGAACCCCGAACGACGTCGAGCGTTTGCGTGTGTTTCGCCGTAAAAATGCGAGGCACGTTTTTTAACCGTGTCGTGTCGATCAGACGCTCAAATCTTTCCCGCAGCCAACAGATTCGGAGGGACGAGCGAGGTCCGGCGGGACAGGTTCGACGGCCGGAGCGGCTACCAGAGCGAGCGCAGCGGCGACCGCGGAATGTCCGGCGGCGCCGGAGGTCTGGCGCCTTCCAGCCTCCGCAGCACTCCTTCGCCGCAGCCTTACGGCTGGGCGGCCTGGAGCAACGGTTCGACGGAGCAACGGGTCTCGCCCAAGTTCGGCCAGCCGCAGCAACCCGCGTATCCGTCCGCGTTCCTGGGCAACGAGTCGCGGAGCGAATCCGGTCTCGCGGGAGATGCGCCTCACTCCGGCGATCCGGTCGAATTGCAGATTACCAACTTGGACCAGTGCATCGACGCCAAGGAAATGAAGAGATACTTGCAGGCCATCTTCAGAGAGCACGTGATGGTGAGTTCCGTGGGGAGCGCGGGACTTGCGGTGGGTTTTTTTTTTTCAAAGAAATAACGAGAAACTACCGAAATTGTAACGTTGCCTGAACATTTAAGAACTGGATTTCTGATAAAAATTCTTTTCTTCAGGTTCTTCACGTGTCCGTAAACTTAAGCCCGGACGGAAGCCTCACGGCAGGCATCAAAGTGCCTTCCATCCAAGACGCCCAGTTCGCGATCTCGCAGCTGCACCGGCGCCGCATCGGCTCCAAGCGCATCCTCATCTCGGTGGTGAATTCCAGCGACGGACCGCCTCTCAGCGTGCTGAGGTCCGTTCTGTTCCGGAACCGAATCCGTCTCGCAGTTTCGCTTTTCCCGACCTCTGAGATTGTTTTTTTTTTTTCTTCCCACTGCAGGACCGAGGTCTGCGCCCTCCTGATGGACGTCCCCAGGAACAACCTACCCCTGTTCAAGTTCCGCGAGCTGTACGAGAAGCGCTACCACCGCTCCATCGGCGTTTCCGAACTTCACAAGCTCCACGACGTGGTTTCCGTGCAGGAGAACACCAACGGGCGAATCGTCTCGCTCAACGCCAGCGTCAGGAACATCCCTTCCCCGGCTTTCTCGGACGGTTCCAAGGTATGCTACCGGTTTCTGGATTTTCTCTCCCCCTTCAGGAAAATGACCCGTGCTCAAGATCTCCGGCGCTTAGGTGCCGCTAAGCGATTTTATGGCTTTACTCAACAGGAAGTGCAGGAGATCTTCGAGCTCTCCCACTGCGAGATCCATTGCCACAACCAGGACGAGGGCAAGGGATGGGCCGAGAAGGAGCAGGCGCTGCAGCTGCCCAACGTCATGATCTCGCTGAAGGTGCTTACGCCCAACGTGCACAGCCTCCTGCAGCTCCATGCCAACAGCATCCCTTTGAACAGGCAAGTTTTGAACTTCTTGACTTAACTCGGGTTGTTGTACCGGTGCCTGAACCGCGCGGTCATCAGTGAAATGTTGGCTGTCGTCTCCAGTTTTCCGGTCTGTTACGAGTGCGAGTTCGGCAAGCTGAACACGGTCGAAGAGGACGGCGCGTCGTTGGAGCATCTGGTGACCTGCATCCCTGGAGTGCACATCGTGAGGGGACAGAGCAGGATCAAGAGGCTGGAGTGGATCGATGAGAATTCCTCGGAGCATCCAGGTAACCGCGATGACAGTGATTGAACCCCGAACAAAATAGCGGTAGAGTTAAATCTTTAAATGAGAGCACGGCTGTAGGAACCTTACATTCAAACCCGCTTGCAGAAATCTGAGCAATCCGTTCGGATCTATCCTATTGGTCTTATTTCTTGTGTGCCGTCAGACGTTGGAATTCTTCCGAAGGACGGCCCTAAACTAACAAATTCAAGTTTTTTTTGGCAGTTTACATTAACTGACACCATTATAGTCAGACACCCTGGTAGTGCAGGGTGATGGTTCACCCCTTCCCTCCTTCGCTGTCAGCAGGGTATTGAACTGAAACTTTTCTTTTCCTCCCCTATCTCAAGAGTTGCGTTCGGTCAGCCCTCCGCTGGCCAACCAGCTGGCCATGTTCTGTCGAGAGATCGTGGACCTGCTGAAGATCCATCCCTACTGCCGTATGCCCCTCTCCAAGTTCATTCCGATGTACCACAACCACTTCGGAAAGCAGTGCCGCGTGGCCGACTACGGGCACACCAGGCTGGTGGATTTGCTGGAGTCCCTGCCGCACGTGGTTCAGGTAAAGCGCTGGATTCCCAGTCTCTTGGAAGGGTTTGCGGTTGTCGTAGGGTGCGGTGCTTTCAGATCTCCGTTGTTGCTCTCCTTGCGCAGATCATCGGAGAGGGGACGAAGCGATTGCTGACGTTGACCCATCGAGCCCAGATCAAGCGCTTCACGGCGGATTTGCTGCGCATCTTGAAGTCTCAGGCCAGCAAGCAGATCTCGCTGAGCAGCTTCGCCGAAATCTTCTCCAAGTCCATGGCGAAGGACTTCAACGTGATCAACTACGGCGTGTGCGACATCAACGATCTGCTGCCGGAGGTCTCCGAGGGATCAGTCGTCGTAAGTGAAGCAGGGTTCCCCGGCCTGGAAGCATTCTGGAAAGTTATGGAATTTGGGGGCGGTCGTGTGAAAAAGGCAGGGGAAAGTCATGGAATTTCCCATAATTTGTACTGATTTTTTTAAAAAACAAAACGTTCGCCTGCCTCATTCTATTAATTCATAATTACAGTGTATGTGATATAAGATGTTATGATAATATATCATCACTTGCACTGGTTACGTTATTCCGTCACCGGTGCAGTTGAAATATCTCGATTTTGTACTTTATCATACATTCTAACAAAATAATGCTTATGCAATGAAAAGTTAGCTTTCTTGGTCGTTAAAGAATTCTGGGAGTTCATGGAACAACCTGGAAAGTTAAGGAAATTAGTTTTGATTGGAAAATTCCGTTATTTCTCAAATGAAACGATGGAAAGTTTCTAGATTTTCAGTAGTGCCTCCGTTCGTCTTTGCTCGATTAAGGTTTTTAGTAACGAGACGGTGTTGTTTTGTCGCAGATTACCGAAATCGGGTCCGACACGATCATATCCATTCCGAAGCGAGGTAATTTTCGGACCATCAAAATCGAGTTGCACTAAGACCCCAACTAGCGTTTTCCCCCCATGACTTAAATCCGGATTTTGCTTTCGTGCTTTTCCCCTCGCAGAGCAAACTCCCGAAGAAGCCGACCGCACGAAGCAGTTTGCGTCCGAGGCGGTTGAGCTGCTGCGGCTGAGCCCCCGCTGCTGCATGGCGTTCACCAAATTCATCCCCGCCTATCACCACCACTTCGGCAAGCAATGCCGCGTCTCCGACTACGGCTTCACCAAGCTCATCGAGCTGTTCGAGGCCATCCCGGAGACGGTGGAGGTGCAGGCGCCCAAGGACGAGGACGAGAAGATCCTCCAGCTCACGCAGCCCGAGATGCTCCAGGTCTTCGCCAACCAGATCGGATCCATGATGCAGGCGCCCGGCAGGCAGATCATGACGCTGGACAAGATGCTCAGCACCTTCGTCCAGATGCACGGATACAGCCTGCACCCGGAGGACTTTGGAGCTGCGGACGTCAAAGAGCTCTTCAACAAGATCAGCCACGTGGTGAAGGTGAGGCACGGTGGTTCGCACTGGCAGGGAAGTTTTAATATTTCGCCCACTTATATTCCAAATCTTGCTGTGGCTCGGATTTAATCATTAAATGTCTTAAACATTGCCAAATAAGGAATGAAAGTATCAGTAATTGGTAATTTTATTTCCGTTTTACTCTCATGAACTATTTTTTCCCAAAAAAAAACCTGGACGAGTCTTCGCAACGGGAACCACGTTTGCAACTTGCACTCCGTTGACGTAATCCTCATCTCTCTCAATTTTTTTTAATCCGCGATCGCAAGGTTGTGGAGACTTCCAGCGGACTGATCGTGACTGCGGTCGATCGCGATCACGCCTTGCACCAGTCCATCTGCGCTCGGAGGATTCTGCTGGATCAGCCGGACGGCAAAATGGGCCTGGACGATTTCATGCGGTCGTTCAAGTCGAGATACGGGCACAAGTGCATCGTCAGCCAGCTTTGCAACGACACGAAGGAGTTCAAGGTAACGACCGACGCTCGTTGCGCCTTGCGCTTTGGGGGGAGAGTCCGGAGAACCGGGGTTTCCGCTGACTCGGAAAACCTGGAATTGTCAGGGAAGTAGGAACAGCCCGGAATTTTTCATCGGATGAAATGCCAGCCCTAAATTGCTGTAATCACTGAGAATCCTCGGAAACTCAGATGCAATCGCTCCTCTCTTAGGTGGAAGGCAGCGGAGTCAATCGCAACATCAGCGTGAACCCCGTCCAGCTGCTGATGAAGGACGTCGTCCTGCTGCTGGAAGAGAACGGCGGCAGGCTGGCCCTGTCCCAGTTCGAGTCCGCGTTCGAAGCCAGGTTCCAGCGGCCTTTCGTTCCCGCGCATTACGGCTTCTCCAGCGTGAACGCCCTGCTGTTGGCCATGCACGAGGTGGCGACTGTCAAGGGCCGCAAGAAGTCGGTCCACCTGAACGAAGAAGGACCTTGCTACCTGGCGCTCTTCAAGTCGGCCAAGATGGCGCAGTGCGCCCAGAGTGCCGAGCAGAAGGAAGCGCCGCAGGGCTCAGAGGCCGCGGTCGATCTCATGAGCGATCCCATTCCCAGCCGCATTCCGTCGCCCGCCCTGCGGCCCCTGCCGGTGACCACTTCGGAGCTCATTCGTTTTGATTCGCCTTCTCCAGGTGTGTGTGAGTGATAACTATCAATGGGATTTTCCCTCAATATCATTGAGGGTTCAACTACCATCAACTAACTTTTCTCCTATTTATCGATCTCCGCAGATTGTTCGGCTGAATGCTCTTCGTACGTCGTGACTTCATTACCTCAGCAGCAAACACTTCAACTGAGCAACCTCATGGACGGACACCCGGAGCCCACGTATTATTCCTTGCCGTCGAGATCCGCGAGCCCGTTCTTCCCTCCGCCGTCTTTGGTACGCAAAACATGGTCTGAAACAGTCGGAGAATATTGTATTTTGAAAAATACAGGGAAAAATTCAACAATTCAACACGAGTTGTCACAGATAGTTAAGTCATGAAATGAAATCTAGGTCCCAGAAGTCATGATATTCAAATTCACCTCTTAAGGAACTTTTAACTGATGTTCAAATTTTGTCCTTTGATGCCATCTTGTATAGCTCTACCGTATTTGCTCGTGTTTTAAGTCGCACTCTTCCCCCTAATTTATGCACACTTTAAAAATGTAGATTAATGACTTCGCCACAAGGGTAGTATTCGTAATTTTTGTGAAAAATTACGTGAAATTGTGTGGCAAAGGTGAAAGAAAGACGCCCCCCCCACCATCACATGAACTTAATTGAATTGATCAAAGAGCCGAACACTTTCTCACTTAGGTGCCCAATGTGCCGGCCACATGGATGTACCAAGCCTTGCCGCATGCCGACAAGCGCTCCGAGTGCGCTCCCAGCGTGTCGCCGCCCACCGTGGCCATCGCCCCCATGTGCCGCACTCCGCCCACGCCCGTCGAGAGCGGTCACGACAGCTCCGAGAACGAGATCAACACACCGCCCTGCATCCGCGAGCTCATAGCGCCCTCCAGCGCCGAGAGCACCCCGTCGCAGCCCTCGGCCAGGAACCGCTACAAGCCCCGGATCGCGGCCCAGTTCTCCAACCCGATAATGCCGTCAAGTTGAAGCGCGCGGTAGGAGCCATCCCCCGTTGCTAGTTCTTTTAATCGAGTTTTTTTTCCTTCTTATACCGCCCCCCCCCCCTCCAAAAGCAGTAACTTCGTTGAATTTTTTAAGGTTTTTTAATACCAGTTCAGTTCCGTACACGTAACCGAATTCTTTTCCCCTCGAAAAAAACGAGAAAACCCGTGTTTGCGGCGATCCTCAAACCGTTGCCCGCTATGGTAAATCTTTCCTGCGATCGCATTGTCAACCCTTGAGCGCGACTTGGAATTTCGTTTCTTCGGCCGCGTAATTTCGCTCGAGATTCGGGGAGGGGTAATTGGGGAAGATTTGAAAAATTCTGGAAAAAGGCCAGTTTCCAGCTTGAAGTAAATCTTTTTTTAACACGAACGCAAAAATTGAAACTGCCGAGTTCGTGTCGTAGCGGGCGTACTTTTTAGGATCGCCAAAGCCGAGAGGTTCACTCGAATCCGTATTTTTCGATTAGTTTTCTTCCGCGTTAGAGACTCGTTCTTTCTCAGCCCGATTCTGTGTCCCTACCGTGGTTGCCGCAGCTCTAATTTCGTTTTAAGACGTTTAACTTTTTAATGACCATTTTCCCACCCTAGCCTTATTGCTAGCGACGAGCTCGCGCCGTGTCGCCGCGTTCACTAATCTCCCCCCGATGCGAGTGTGGAGCCGTTCGGAAATTGGTTTTCAAAAGCCAAGAATCTTGTCCTCGATTGCGCTCCAGATCCCTGGAACCTAACCCGAAATTGCGACGCGCGTAGTGCCCCCGAAAAACACGGCGGATGTTCTCAAACTTGCGGGTTGCACACACCCCCGAAAAGCGAGAAAAGTTACCGAAATGTCGTTAAAGTAACGAAACCAGACGAGTGAAAACTCTGAATTTGAAAAACTTGATTCGAACAAAAAAAAAAACCTTGATCCCGTACGTTAAAAACTTCGTTTGGACTGCCGGTCTAAAATCTCGGGAAGTTTTCATTCGCAGCTTGGAAAGGCTCAGGTGAAATTTGGATGAAGTGTGGCATAACTGGAACCTACCTTCGATTTAATTTTAATGTCTAAAATGCACTCGGTTAACGCAAGCGCCCCCGTTTTTTTTTGTTTGAATCATTTACTCTCTTAACCTGAATTTGCTATTAAAAATTTATACTGAAAACAATTGAAAATTTTGGCTTTCGGCTCGCGCACTTCTGGTGACTCTAACGTTCGACGAGAGCATCGATCGCGTTTCAAACGTACGATAAGTGGAAGAAAATGTGTGTAAGGGTTTGTTAGAAGCAAGTCTTTAGTTGTGGTGTTACTAACTGGAACGTGCTAAATAACATTTTCTGAAAATCGGTTATCATGAGAACAAAGCGTGGCACTTCGCAACTTCGGTTGCGAATTCTCGCCCAGAGATGGCGCTTTATGCAATCGCGATGCACCGCCATCTATGGGTGGCAACTGGAACTGCGGTGTTTGGAATACTGATAAGCATTTCGGGGAAAGTTCTACACATCGGTGTCGAATAAAAATACGTGTTTAATTAAGTGCCCGTCAGAAACGAGAATTATCTGAATGCGCAAACGGATTCGCTGGTTGCCGACGAAAAGTAAGGCGAAAGAGCGTCATGGATAGCAAAATATAAAATATAACGAGTCTTGGCCGGTCGGCGGTCAGCGCTAGAGCTCCAGCCCCTGATGCGAGCATCTTTACTCGACGGTATCGATGAGCATCGCAGAGCGGAATCATACCTGCGGGTAGCCGCCGAACGAAACGCGAGGATGGTCATCTCCATCCTGGAGCGATGGACATGGCTGCTGTGGCCGAGCCGAACATGTGACCGCAACTATGACACCTCAGTCGTATTGCGGGCCTTTCGCATGCCGGGATTCCGTGATGCCGGATTTGTCGTCGGTTTTCGGCCAGCTCGAGGCGAATCGTGCGCGCAGTGCGGTTTTCTCGCGTTTTGACGATTGAAGACCAGGTTTTTGAAATTTTCAGAATTTTTTTTTAGCACTTCGGTCCAGAAATCCATAATTAATCGTTACGGTGTGCTCTCAAACTGTCGAACAGCCCTATTTTAGACTTGCTCGGTAGCAGAACGACATGAGTTTCGATATTTCTCAAATTAAGATTCACGGGGCTTCGGAGTCCTCGGTGAAAACCTTATGCGATTGGTGCCTGACCGAGGTTTCACCGTTGCGAAATTAAATGTGTCTCTAGGAATCTGTTTTGCGCACTAAAGAGGCCTCGGTGTAAATGGACCCCAACAACTTGCCAGTGATGTTTAAATTTGAGTTTTTTTTAGATTGAGTGTGTTTATGGAAATTTGTTTCGGGTCGATGTTCGAGCCAGTTCTCAAACTGGGTCTACTTTAGTAAATGTATGGAAATTGTCTCTGCGGGGCATTAAATTTGGTCATTGATTAAACTTAACGGTCGTGTTTTGTTTTTTGTTTGGTTTAATCGCTTGAATTTCGTGAATATGACGAAACGTGTGGTGAAATGTTTGCGTGCGATACAAGAGCACCCTCCTTGAAACCATTCAAAGTTCAGCCATTAGCGTAATTCTTAAATTTTGTCGAAACTTAAGATATGAAGTTCTTTGAAAATCCGCAATCCGTGGATTTAGCATCCAAAAGGATGCCCTCACCTGTTTTTAAAAATTAACTCAATTCGAAAACTAATTCGAAATTAGAAGCGATTTGAAAAGTGCAACCGCCTTTCAATTGGTCGTCCATCTATTTAATTTTTTATAATTTCAGAAAATCCTTAAATTTAGAAGAAAAAAAATTAAAATTTATTTCGAACATTTTGAAAGATAAATTGAACATTTAGAAGAAAGAAAAAGTGATTTGAAAATCATCACACCATTTTTAAAAGCAATTTGGAAAATGCAATTTTGCCAAATTTATTGACAGTTTCATAAAGTAACGGGCCACCTTAAAGTAAAAAAAAAATACCAGACCTTAGTTGGCAATGGGGTTTAAGAACAAATGTAGCAATTATAATACGTATTTGAAGCAAAATATTGGAAATCATACAACTTGAAAATAGCGTGAATATAAATAACCTAGCAAAAAAAAACATCCCTAAAACCATCGGTTGATCCGTTCAATCCGTAACTTCCTGCTCCATCAGAATGTCGTTCAGCTTTTGGCTGGCGTCCGCCAGATGATCCATTTTCGGATCGAGGTTTTCGGCGAACCATTCCTCGGTCGTCTTAGGAGTGTATATCTTGCCGAAACTCGTCTCCATTTCGTTTCTCAGCTGCCGGAAACAGTTCAGGATCCTGGAACGAGTGGAAATGCTTATCGGTTCCGATGGACAAAGTCAAGAGTTCGAAGCAGGGGGGGGGGGAGGTCTACTCACGACGTGACCGCTCCTAGGATGGGCCGGACGTGGAGGGGATTGCCGAACCTGTACTTGGCGTGAAACTCCGAAAACCAACCCCGGAACCTGATAAATGCCGAATGAAGCCGGTTAATGCCGGGTCTTTACTGCCGGAGTTTCTCGATCGTTCATTACCCGTCGCTCTTGATCAGCGTGTCGTATCCGGCTTCCAATTTGACGAAGGTTTGGATCTGGACGAAAACCTCGCTTCCCGGAAACTGAAGCTGAGTGATTTCTTGGGCCCTGGTTAAAAATGAAGGAAACTATCAAGCTTCGAAATCGCGGTGCTAAGCCATAACGCAGTAAGTGCCAAAAATCAACTTCAGGAGAGGGAAAATGAATACTTTTGGGGAAGAAAATATACAGCGCTGATTTGATTTCGTTCAAAAAACAATTTCAGACGTTTAATTACGAAAACAGAAACGACAATTTGGCAAAAATAATCGTGCTTTTGTCGAAACGTTTCCATAACGTCGTAAGAGCCGCACGCATGGCACCTTCAATAAACGTTCGAAATTCTGTCGTGGCAAGAAGGGCGGCAGCGCATTGATGTCATCAGTTCATTTTTTGACGTCCAGGTTTTACAACCCACTTCTGAAACATGTTTTTAGAAACACTGACGTGGTTTTAAGGGGCACTGTCAATTTCCACTTTCTGCGAGGCTTAGGGGTATCGCAATCGCCTCCTCACCACCGTGTCAGGTGGGGAATGGCCCCCACTAGCTATTAAACTGATAAAAAAACGTGTCTTTTGGGAAGGAGCCTGGCACGTACGATCTTATGGTCAGGCAACTTTCAAGTCCTGTTCGCTGCCGTTTTCGAAATTCTAACCTGGATAACTCGGACACGTCCAGCGGTTTGGGAGACCCGAGAAGTGCCGAAGACGACAGGAGGACGTCTTGAGAGAAGCCGCCTGAAAGCGTAAATGGCCAAGACATGGAGTGAACTGCTGATGGCCAGAGGAGGTTGCGGCCAATCCTCTCACCTTCTCCGATGGTCTGCAAGCAGAGCACCAGACTGGGTATGGAAGCCGGCAAGAGATCGCAGAGGACCGAGAAGTGATCGTAGCGCTGCCATCCGGTCAGAGCCCATCCCCGCAGCATGAGCCGCGGCCTCCGGGGAGCCGCGCGCAGGACTTCCAACCACGACTCGTGGTTCGCGATGTGGTGTGCCACGTCCGGCAGGGCACGGCTCACTCCGGTGGCGCCCTTGAAGGCGCTCGCGATCCACAAGTGGCTGAAGGCGAGGCTGTAGCGATCCCAAATATCTAGAATCGGAAAAATTTGTCTTTTTCATCAACTCTGTAACTCTGGCATCGGAAGTTGAAATTCTTTTCCAAAAAACAATGTCCACCAAATGTTCCCTGCTTTACCTGGTGGTATGTTAATGTCTCGAGCGTTGTAATTCCAGATCATCGGTTCCACCGCGTTCTGAATGCCGCTCTCTCGACAAAACAAAAGTTCAACAAAAATTAACCAATTATCATACACCAATACCTCCCCCCACTAGGGTGTGAGATATTTTTTATAATTTGAAAATGTCCCCCAGAAATCTGGAAGAAAAACCCATTTATGCCATCTCTGAAAACTTGTTTTTGTCCTGTGTGAAATCTCCGAAGACGGTTATTGGAGGATGCGTAGCGGGTTTTTGAAGTTTATTTAATTTAATGTTCATATATGTATGTATGAACATTAAATTAATTGATTTATATTTTTTTTTACTTTTTATTTAATTGATTTATATGTACGTATAAATTTAATTTACATGTAAAAAAATAAAAATAAATTTAATTTAAAGTTTCGAATTTGCAAGTTTATTTAAATAATTTATATCTACATTTTTTACTTTTTAATTAAATTTATATGCATATAAATCAATTCATTTTTTACTTTCTAATTTAATTTAAATCGATTAAAATGAAATAAAATAAAAAGTAAAAAAATAAGAAAATTTATTTAATCTTTCTAAAAATATAAAATAAGGCAAAATTAAATTTATATAGATATAAATTATTCAAATAAACTCGAACAAACCCGCTATGCATCCCCCAATACTCTTCTTCGGAGGCTTTCCTGTGAGCAAAAACACGTTTTCAGAGATCGCATAACGGTTGTTTTCTTTCCTCCAAATTTCCTTCATTTTTTTTATAAACGAACGGTGCATTTTCAAAAAGTACACAAAACAGCTCAGACCCTAGTGGACGACCACTTCAACATTCGGCAAAATAAATGTAGTAATTATAACAAGTATTCGAAGCAAAACCGTATTTTTTGCATGGAGGGCATCCTCTCCCGTTACCGAGGATGATCCGGACGTCCGTTCGCCTGAACATGTCGTCCCACGCGATGACCCCGACTCCCGGCCGGATCTGTCGGATGTGCTCGGCCACCCTCTTGACGTGCTCCAGGTAGAGTCGTTCCACGGTCCATCCCTCGTCCGCCATCCTCCGCAGGCACTCTTCGCACTGACCCAGCTGCCAGACCTGATTGCGAGGTGGAAATCAGGCTCCGAAGCAAAAATGCCGGAATGTCCCCTAAGCCCCTCTGGAGTCCACTCGCCTCGTCTCCCCCGACGTGAATCCACTGGACGTCCGGATGCAGCTCCATCACCTGGCTCAGCATGGCCTGCACCAGGGCCAGCGATCCGTCCCGGCTAGGGCAGATCGAGTTGGGGTAGTTGTGGGACTCGCGGAGTCGCCGGAGCCTCTTGTGCTTCAGGACGAACTGGAGATGGTAAAATTAGGATTTGTTGAATCTACCTTCTGAATCCAAGCCACCCGAGTTCGGTACGGAGTGATCGACTGATGGAGACTTGGTCATCAACGTACCTCCATATGTCCGAACGTCTGCACCAGAGGAACTACCATCAGTCCGGCTGAAGCGGCGATGTGCTGAAGGCGGTGAACGTCTTCCAGGCTAGCGGTGGTCAAGAAACAAATCGGGATAAGAGGGCCGTCTTAGTCCCTACTACCGATCAACTACACTGATACCCCTAATTTTTTTTTAAAGAAAAATGAAGTTAGGGGCTACCCATAAAGGAATTTTGGATGATTTTTTTAGGAATTTTCGTGATTTTTAGATCTATCTCCCCATCCCCTCCATCCAGTCGGATGTGTACTTATTTGACCAAAAAACCCCCAGTAATTTGGGAGATTACGGCAGGTCCACTAAGAGCCCGGTCGCATGCCGTTAGACCCTGGCCGGATGTAAATTGGGTTGCGCACATTTCCTGGCCAGCAAACACACCTGTAGGCATCTGGAGAAGCCAACTCTTGCAGATGGTCTCTGTACGGAAAAGTGTCTTCGTATTCCACTAGCACTCCGGTCGAACCCCAATTTCGTAAAGACGGAAACAACTGGAAATGTAAAAAAAAAACACGATTGGTTTTTCGTTACGTTTTTTATTTATTTTATTTGTTTCCATTAGTATTCGCCAACTTGGAAATCTTTCTGTACCTGCTCGTAATAAGCCAATTTGTGAGGAGCGCCTTTTAAGTCCAAGTGAACCAGCCTGCGATTGGAAAAAACCAAATCTTCATTAAGGCAGTAAATGAATTATTTTAATCAAGTAAGTTATGGAGGTAATAATGATTAATTTTTGATTTTTGTAATTCCGAATGAAAGCTTTTATTAAAATATTTTTTTTATTTCGATGAATTTGAATAAGGTAATGTATTTTTACGGAAATTGGATTTTTGTAGACATGTAGAATTTTTTTTATTTTTAATTATATTAATTATATTATTGCAAATTATCAGTCTTAGTTTTTAATACAAAAAGTAACAAAAACTGATAATTTGAAAAAAAATATTTGATAATGTGCCTTTATGTGACTAATTCCCCTTTTTTTCTCTCATAATTTGTTCAATTATTGCAAATTATCTCTTCTCGAAGTTGTGTTGTTGTTTTTTTTTTTGAAAAAATTCGGCGAAATCCGCCTAAACAGGTGCACCGCACATTATTCGGACTTGACGCAAGCCGCAGTGGCGCACAAACGCTCCCATTAGCTCTTTTTTGAGCCCGACGTTATAGGGGCGTGAATCCGCATGAACTGCACGTGCGAGTTGCCTAGCAACCGCCGACCGTCATGGCGGTTTCCATGCTGCGCAGTGTGCACTTTTCCGCTGGATTTCGTCGCGGTGCGTTTCCAGTCGTCAGCGACGCCGTCGCCACGTCGCTATAGTTTCCTCGTTAAAAATCGCGGCGATAATCACCTGTGCATTTTCGCTTCGGTTCCTTCTTCAGCCATGGATCTGTTCGCGAGCGCTCTCACCGGAAGGAATTTCTTGCGCGTGCTGCCGAAAAGGAAGGAAGGAAAACGACCGCCAGGTGGCGGAACCGTCGGGCGAAGGTGATTCTAGAATCTAGAACGAAGATGGATGCCCCCGAGTTCCATCTGAAGAGTTATCATCTTTGGATTAATTTGTTCGGTTAATTCGATGCAAAAATGGGATTACTCAACGTGAGCGTCAGCCACGATTCGATGCGCATATCGAAAACGCCGGGATTGAAGTCTGTGAGCGCCTTCGTAGGTGAGGAAAACAATTTGGTGAAATTTGACATGACTGCTATCAGCTGCTCATTCAAGTTTATGTCAACATGGTAGGGATTTGGGAGGGACATTTTTCATTAATCGTGGATGAATCATAAAAACTTCTCACTCTGCATTCCGATAATGAATATTAAAAGGCCCGTTCGTGGACTTCAGGGGTGATCGTTGTCTTCAAAATTATTTTTTTTTGAAATTGAATGAGTTTTGGTATTTCCATATCATTTGGGTTCATGTGGGCAACAACCTGATAAAACATTATAAATGTAGATCTGGGATGGTGTCAATTGACTCATCCCACTGCCGACTCATGCTCAGCCAACTGAAAAATTAATTCACTGAAGTTTAAGGATTTCCTCCATCGAATTAGTATTCTCACGAAAAGCAATTTTTCCAAAGTCCCATGCATAGTCTTCCTCGAGTATTGATCGCAGTGTCTCTTCCACTGGAGAGACCCTTGATCATTTGGAAAACGCTCTCATCTCTTAGCTGGAATTTTAACCAGTGACGAATCGAGCAGCTCTACTTAGCTGCACCATTTCGAGTTCCTGCACTCGGCCCACCCTACAAGGATTCCAAATGGGGCAGCAGTATTCGAGAAGGGGTCTAACTAATGATAAATATCCAGTTTCTGTAACTTTTTGAGGCAATTGTTGAATATTATTTGGACAAATCTGAGGCATTATTGGCCAAACCAGTAATTTTTCTAATGTGCATACCACGTTTGTAATATTTGAACGGATAAACTGTTTATTTTATAGGTATCTTATCGCTAGGATTAGGAGCAGCTTTCTACGGATCAGGTGCCTATGTTTCGTTGGTGAATTTGAAAATGCGACTTATTGGTCTCAAAGAGTTAACAGTTGGCACAAATGTTTCTAGATAATATCGTACTAAAATGCGGCTACGTACTTGGCTGCTTTATCGTCGCGTGTACATTCGTGGAGGATTGGGAGGTGAGAAAGATTGCTCTCGAACTGTTCGATCCCAGAGTTTGTTTCTAAATGAAATATAGAAATGCTAATGCGTGCATCAAAAGTCCAGGACTGAAAGCCACAAACATGTTGAATAGGTTGTATTTTGATCAAAATTGAAACCGACAAAATGAATGTCGATATTTTTATCAAAATTGAAACCGACAAAATGAATGTCGATATTTTTATCAAATCTTTAGTTTAAATCGTTGTTGAATCACTCGGGAATTTAGAAATAAAAATCGGCATGGTCGCATCTCATTTCTGCTTCGTAACGCAACGACGCTTTGTCGCTTAGGTTTGCATTCTGGATAAGGCTTCCCGCAAAGGGATTTTTTCGAGGCAGTCCTTCTATCAGAAGCTTTTTTTCTTCGCCAAGAGAAAAGAAATGGACATCAGCTTGAACAACGTGATCTCCGTCCGCGTGGAGAACGACGTGCCTAAAACCGCCTCAAACGTGTATAATGTCGCTCTCGTGCTGCGCTCGGGAATGTCGATGGGCATCGTGGAAACTTACTTGTCTCGGGACAAGTGGTAAGTTATGTTTCGCGACGACAACAAAGACTGACCACAACTTCTTCCTGGTGGTTTTTCCTCGAACCACGTTTTCTGGTTGTTGTTGTTTTTATTATTTTTTTTTCAGCAAATGCGATTTGCTGGCGGATCGAATCCGTTCGTTTTTAAAGCTGAGTCACATCGAGGCGGTGGATTCCACCGATCTGGACGACTGCAACACGTTCAGCGACCACGAGAGCAGCTCGTCGGACTCGGACGTTCAAGTCTTGGCCAATTTGGGACGACCGAGAGAGTCGGTAACGTTGATAAACGAAAGGAGGTGAAACTGTGATAACTTTTTTGTAAATGCGCAGTGATGCCGGTGTTTTCGATTTATGGTTTTTGCGCTCCCCACAACCGCGGATCACGGATGAGAATAATGTATTGATTATTTCAGTTTTGAAATCGTTTAGTTTTTATAACATGCTAGATTCGAGCTGTACCGGTGGAATTGGGGCTGGTTATGAACCAAATCGAAACTAATTCGAAACGAATACTCGGTACGTGTCTGCGAATGAACATCTAAAAAAATATCCCCGAAGTTATTTATTTCACATACTCAAATTTTTAGGGCGATTAACATTCGAATTGAATTTTTAATGGGAAACAAAAACTGATTTGTGAAATGGTTATGAAGGGATTTAAAGTGAGTCTCAGATGAATACCGTAATTGCTCGTCGTACATGAGTTGCATCCCGAAATTTGGTCTTTAAGAAAAATTAAGTTTTACTTAGTTTGTTGTTGAAAGTATTTGTTTTCTCCAAGCAGATTAAAATTACATGCAAAACCATTTAAAACTACCACATCGACATTCGGGGATAAGTGCGGGAATGAGCACAACCCCTTCTTCAGATATTAAAATTTTGGGAAAAACGAGTGGCTTACACGTGAGCAAATACTGCATCTTTTTTACGATTTTAAATTCAGAGATAAATAGAGATCGCTTCTTACTGGCAATACTTAATTGGCAAATCGTTGTTATATTTTGTTTCCCAAAAAATGAGATATGGTATTTTATGAATTTCTATTACTTTTGCACGTTAGATAAATGCCAATATAATGGAACCGTGCCTTTGCGCATAATAATAATAATACGTGCTGTGGCTTTCACAACAAGAAATATTTTTTATTTATTATCGGTTACAAGAATATACTAATTTTACACGTCTAGCCGACCTCGATTATTGTTAATGCAATTGCGAATAAATTGAAATGTATTTTGTACGATATATATATGTAAGCGTGGAGTAACTCGCGACGAGCGCTTAAATGCAACAATAGCGCAGCAACATGATGCGGAAGTGAGGATCTCACGATGCTGCGACCTGCGTTAACGGTCCCTCCAAATACTCCGCCAGTGCCTCAGCCTGCAAGAAAAATGACTCCGAATTGATTTCACGGATACGCGCGTTTAACCCTCTCGAATAGACATTTATCGGAAACAAACCTTGGATTTGAGCATTCCGAACCCAACGCATTCTTTCGCATAAATGCACAGGAGAAGGTTGGCTACCTGGGTTATCGCTACTTTGCCTTCCTGGAATTCATGAAATCCAATGTTGGGTAAAAGACAGACGTGTGCGGAGTTATTAATTTAAAATGCCATGAAAACAGCAAAATATCCCATAGAAAAAAAATATCAGTTACATTTAAGAAAGTCCAAGGTTCCATATAGAAGACACTGGTTTTTGGGGTCCATTTTCGATTTTTTAAAAATGTTTAGTTAACTGAAAAGTGGCCGTAACTGTGATCCAAGCCAGGAATTAGTTTAATAATCAATTTTCCACCTCAGTGTTTTTAGGAACGTCATTTTCTGGCCATTCAAGTCAGGAAAATTCATAAATTTGAGTAGAATAACTCGCATTATGGCTCCAGAGGCTTCATTCTACACTCCAAAACCCTAGTTTCGGCCAGTTTCATGGCCTAAGCAGTCTTCTGCTCGACAAATCACGGTATTTTGAGATTTTTGGAAATTGTTTTTGATAGTTCTAGAGATGCGAGCTGTAGCATGGCCTACGCACGTACTTCGCAGTCCATCATCACGAACTTGAGCTTTTCGTCGTTGAATGCAATCTGTCCACTCTTTTCGTAGGCTGCCCAGATGTTGCTGGCGATGGCCGCTGTCACCCTCGCGTCTTTGTCCCCGTATCCCGAGTAAGCCAGCAAAGCCCCCTCGCTGTTCAGCAATCTGAAAAAAAAACGACAGTTTCTAGTAGTCGACACCTGACTTATTTCTACGTTGGATGGAAAGTGCAAAAAAACATTTGAACACAGGCATCCAAAGGGAAAATAACGAAAATCACCCAAGAAAACGGGGCCGTGTGCAAGGTGGGGGTTTGGGCAGTGCCGGATTATCCAATAGGCCAAGTAGGCACCGACCTATGGGCCCCATCAGTTTATAAAAGTTAAATGTTAGTTTATCAATGTTTGTTTTGTTTAATTGAACTGGTTTATCAAGATTTTGTTGTTCAAAACGTATTAGGATATAATTTGCTAAGTGCAAAGATGTAAGGGCCTCTACATGGGCACTGGGTTTGGGGTTCGAAAACCTCCCGGCATGCCTGGAAAAAAAAATTCGAAAAATATGGGAAAATGTCGACGAAACGCAGTGTTTTCTCGTTTATGTTTTCGTGATTAAACGTCGGAGGTATGTAACGTCCGAGCTTGTTGTCGTTCGAACGAAATCAGATTAGTGTTAATCCATTTTTTGCCCTCTCCTGACATTGAAGCTGATTTTTGGCGCTTGACACGTTATGGTTTAGCACCCTTCATTTACGGATCACATCATCAAAAGCAGCCACGAAATTGTACTTACAAGGTGCTCTGGACGCCCCCGGTGTTTGCCTGACTCAGGACCTGAGTCAAAGCTTTGGGTTTGAGCATTTTTGGGTTCGAAGTGTGAATCCGGTTGACTATTTGAAGGAAAACGGTGTTCATGAGGAGCACTACTCATCCGTCTGCTCGCGCACAGGAAGTTCAGAATGGACATGACGTCATAGCCTTCGAAAAATTCCGTTCTTCGGAGGTTCCGTAGCTGCTCTTCGCCCCTTCCAGTTTTTGGATATTTGGTAAGTTTTAAAAGTCCGATTTACATCCTGTTTGCTCGGTTCTGGCGCATAAGGTATCGGGGCTCGCATTCCCTGTCGTTTTTCCCTTCGCTGACCCATTTAGGGCGAGAAAAAAGTGATTTTTATTTGCCCAGCGATCGAATGTGGAATTCCCGAATTTGGAACGGTTTTTTGGTCGGGGTTGAAATTGGGATCAAATCGGGTGATATTTATCGTATTTTTGCTGCCCGAATCCGAATCGTTGATGAAAAAAATTATTCTGTCGTTTTACTTCCCCGGGGATCAATTTTATGGAAATTTTATCAGTCGCATGCCACTACCTGGTTAGGATTGGGTGATCGCGGACGTCCTAACCAGGCAGAAGCGTAGTCCGGAGGTGAAATGAGGCTGATGTTCCATATGATTTCTTGATCTTTTTGGCTTCGTTTCAGGTCGTGCCTCGAGTCGATTCGGGTGAAAATTAGGCGCCCTCGGCCCGAAAACTGCGACCATGGACGACAAGGTACCCGCGTTTTCCACCCTGGAAGACGAAAAGCAGTACTGGAAAAACGCGGCCATCGATTTCAAGAAAAAGTGAGTGAAGTTTTTATTTCGCTGACCTAATTTCGCCGTGTCAGCTGGCAGTCAGCGAGAATAGGTCATTGAGATCATTTCACGCTATGCTCGAGGGGGTAACATCTCTTAAAAATGGTGGACACCTGCAGACTGGACTTCAGGGACCTCAAGGACTTCACAGATTTCAGTGACTTCATTGAGACTTAAGTAAAACTTCAGGCTGGTTTCAATGCGATTTCAAGGCCTCCAAGAGACTTGAAGACCTTGAAGTCTCTTTAGTTGCGTGAATCCCTGAAGTCCAGCTAAACTGGATGGCTAATAAGACAGAAAATATCCAAAAGACTCAAGATACAGCTGTAAATTGTAATCGGTGTGAACCAGTGAACGTCTGCATTTTTTCCCGATATTTTTAAGCTGTGCACAATTTTCATAAGTTGCATTCCGTGTTAGTTTAATCGTCTGTTTTCTTTGCAACAAATTGGTGTAATTACCGTTGACTTTTCAGGTATTATGACGTGAAAGAAGAATTTGAGGAATTTCAAGAGAACAGCCGTGAACTGGAAGCCGAACTGGAAACGCAGCTAGAGCAGGCGGAGCGCAAAAACAAAGAACTGAAAACCGCGAACAGCAGGCTGCAAACAGACTGCGAATCACTTAGAGTAAGTTGGGTGAAATTACCATAAAAGATGCTGTGCCCAGTTTTGGGTGTTTTGGCGATTAGAATCTTCGGTTGAACCGGTCCAGTTGACTTCGGGTGTTAAATAAATTCTCCTGGTGGTGTAGGAAAAACTTGAAAAAGCCTATTTGGAAAAACATGAGCAGACTACAGAGCTACAAGACGAACTTTCACAAATCAAATCCATGAAAGAAGAACTAACAAAGTACATCCGAGAACTAGAGCAGACAAACGATGACCTCGAAAGAGCCAAAAGGTATCGTTGTAGTTTTCTCTTCTTATTTTTTTAACAGTAGCAATAAACAAGTTTTTAGTGAGTATGGGTATGTTTTATTTTGAAACATTATTATTTGGAATCTTTGAACTTCCCGAATGGATCTTATAAATTGATTCCCCCTTCTTTTCTAGGACTTTAGTGGTTTCCTTAGAAGAATTTGACGGAAGGCTAAATCAAGTATGTTTTGGCGCAGGCGAGTTGCAAATTTGGGTTTGCCGGTGTTTTTATTGGAATGGTTTTATTATTTATCCGCTCGTTAGGCTATCGAAAGAAACGCGTTCTTGGAGAGTGAATTGGACGAGAAGGAAACTTTGG